>JAJIBD010000122.1:0-42636 GCA_021461705.1 Cryptotis parvus
GTGTCCTTGTCAACACGAACATGGCCATGAACATTGATTCATTTGAATTCCTAACAAACCGTATCAGGCGATTACACTTGAAGAGATGTGGCCCACTGCCAGCAATTTCTATCTTAGATTGTCTGTGCACAAACATCCACATACAAGGAAGATGAAATTGAGAAATTCAACATGGAACTGGAGGAGCTCTATAAAAATGATCACACCTTTTTTTTTTTTTTTTTTTTTTGTTTTTGGGTCACACCGGTGATGCTCAGGGTTTACTCCCGGCTCTGCACTCAGGAATTACTCTGGTTGTGCTCATGGGACCATATGGGATGCCGGAGATCAAACCCGGCCGTCATGGAGCCACCCATGTGCAAGGCAAACCCTACCCACTGGGCTATCACACCAGCCCCAATGACCACACCTTCTACAAGATCATAGTTGGTGATTTTAATGCCAAGATAGGACCAAGAAGATTTTAGTTCTACAAGTTTTAGTTCTACAGTATTTTAACACCCATCCCTTCACGAACCCATCTCCCATCACCAATGTCCCCCTCTTCCCTTCCCCTCCCACAACCCAACTATCTGGCGGGTTCTGTATATCTTTTCTTTTCCTCTCTCTCTCTCCCTCCCACCTAACTTCCTACACATCTGTAGAAAATGAAGTCACAGTACATTAAAGGACATAACTGTTTCCACTAGTTTGATGGACCACATGGCCGCTTGCGCCGCCGACTTAGGGTCTCAGGGTCAGCATCCGGACAGCGAAAATGGTGGCTAATGTGGTGGGCAAGTCTCATCTGCTTCCGTACCCCCAGAGGTGATGGGCCAACACCCAAAACCCATCTTTCCTCCTGGGGGCCTCAAGGTCAGCTTGAGCTCAGGGGAGAGCCAAGTTCCAGTTCCCCAGCTGCATTTGAGGCTCTGCATGCTATGGCTTGGTCGCCCCAAGGCAGCTCCCTGGGCAGGGCTACCAGGCTCAGACAAAATGGAGAGGGAAGGGGCCCCCAGCTCCATCTAACGAATTCAATTCCTGATGCTTCCCGCTTCCGGGAGCTGCCTACCTCGGCTCGAACTCATTTTGCTCTGTTAATCTGGTTTTGAGATCAGTGTCCTCCTGGGCGGTCTCTGATGTGCTGCAGCATCTGGACAGCAAAAATGGCAGCTAATATGGGCGAGTCTCATCCGGCTGCTTCTGGGACCCCCCAGAGGTGATGGGCCCCACTCCCAAAACCCATCTGTCCTCCTGGGGGCCTCAAGGTCAGCTGAGCTAGGGAGGCCTAGTTCCAGTTCCTCAAGCTGCGTTTGAGGCTCTGCATCGCTATGGCTGGTCACCCCAGGGCAGCTCCTGGGCAGCGATACCAGGTTCAGACAAAATGGAGAGGGGAAGGTGCGACCCCAGCTCCATCTGATGAATTCCTGGTGATTCCTGCTTCTGGGAGCTGCCTACCTGTGCTCAAAATCGTTTTGCTCTGTTAATCTGGTCTTGAGGTCAGCATCCCTCCTGGGTGGGCTGATGTGCTGCAGCATCCGGACAGCGGAAATGGCGGCTAATGTAGTGAGTGAGTCTCATCTGGCTGCTTCCAGGACCCCCAGAGGTGATGGGCCAACACCAAAACCCATCTGTCCCCCTGGGGACCTCATGCTCAGCTGAGATAAGGAAAGTGCCGAAAGTTACAGTTCCCCAAGCTGCATTTGAGGCTCTGCATGCTATTAATAAGCATTTTTAAAAAGAATTTATTCTATGCTATTTCCTCTCCTGAAAGATTTCTTTTAAACTTTTCAAGTTGTTTTCAGTTACAGAGTTGGCACTTCTTTGCCTGAGTAATAAAACATGAGCAGAAATAAAGCAAACACATATAATTGTACACAAACTTTTTCTCATGGTATCATATATTGTTTTTAGACATAATTAATATTCCCTGCCCCTCAAGATGTTTCAGGTGTGGATGTGGAACCCAACTGTGTTGGCAGGTGGCAGACAGGAGACAGGCTTGTCTACATCCAGGGCTCTGCCCTGTGGGCCCTGGATGGTTGATGGTCTGACATAGAAAAAGATTGGGCCCCTTTGGTTGAACCCAGAGCCATGGGAAGAGCCTGGCAAGCTACCTGTGGTGTATTTGATATGCCAAAACCAGTACAATAATGGATCTCATTCCCAATGAATAGAGATGTTACTGGTGCCCGCTCGAGCAAATCTATGAACAACGGGAAGACAAATGATAACTAATATTCAATTGCAGGATTTTTCTTAAGAAATTGTGAAAATTCCTGTACTTCATTATCAAGAAATTTTTAATATTTAAACATGATAGTCAAACTGCTATCTTAAAATATAACTAAGATTTTTAAATTGCAGAAAAATAAAGATACAAATTTAGGCTTTTATTGCATCATGTCCTCAAAAGGAAGTTTGTCTGGTGATGGGTGTGAAGTTGGAATGGCATATGCAGGAATCCATTATCCAAAGTACTGCAAGAAAGACACTTCTTTTTTAATTTTTTTTTATTATACCACCATGAAACATACAATTACAAAGGTGTTCATAATTGGTTCTTGGTAATACAGTATTCCAGCACCCATCCCTCCACCAGTGCCCCATTTCCACCACCAATGTACCCCTCCCCCTCCCACCCCCAGGCCGCCTTAATAGCAGGTACCCCAGTTTCCCTCTCTTTCTCTCTCCTCTCTCTCTCTCTGTCTCTGCATCTCTCTCCCTCTTATTTTACACATTGTGGCTAGCCCTGCAGATATTTAGAGTTTATCACTTAAGTCTCTTTGTGTATATTCAGTGGTGAGTTTTAATCTGCCATTACCATTTCCCATATTTAGTAAAACACTGGTATCTATTTACATCCTATTAATGAATGCAGTCATTCTATATCTGTCCTTTTCCTTCTGACTAATTTCACTCAGCATGATAGTCTCCATGTCCATCCATTTGCAGGTAAATTTCATAAGTTCATCCTTTCTGACAGCCGCATAGTATTCCATAGTGTAGATGAACCACAGTTTCTTTAGCCAGTCCTCTGTTCTCGGGCATTTAGGTTGTTTCCAGATTCTAGCTATAGTGAATAGCGCAGAGATGAATAAAGAAGTACAGATAGTGTTTCTGTTATGTGTTTTTCGGTCTCTAGGGTATATTCCCAGGAGTGCTATTGCTGGATCAAATGGGAGCTCAATATCTAGCTTTCGGAGGAATGCCCATATTGTTTTCCAAAAGGGCTGGACCAGTCGGCACTCCCACCAGCAGTGGATGAGAGTCCCTTTTTCCCCACATCTGCGCCAGCACCGGTTGTTTTTGCTGTTTTGGATGTGTGCCAGTCTCTGTGGTGTGAGATGGTACCTCATTGTTGTTTTGATTTGCATCTCCCCAAGAAAGACACTTCTGTAAAGATTAAAATACTCATGTTTAATCACCACTTCATGAAATGTGAAGAGAAAAGAAAAACTAGTGGAATTTATAAGAGCTCAAATATTCAAAATGATTTTCAAAGGTAAAACAGTACCATGATTATGTAAGGGTCAAATAAAAAGATTAACCTCATAATGCAACTTTCCCTTTTAGGTTCCTTCTTTATAAGCTCATCATCTATCAGGGCTCCCAGCAGTCAGTGCTATGGACACTAAGTATCCTTATCCTCAGCTACCATGAAACAAGAAACACACTGGCCTGGGCTTGTCTGCTGGAACATCCTCCCTTAGGGCCATAGCTTACATGATCCACAACAGTCATTCCATATTCATTGCTTCTTCCACTACTGCTTAATTAGCACCTGTCTTGGTCTCTTAGAGGCTTCCAGAGCTTTCTCTCATGTTCCTTCTATTCTCCATGAGAAATCACCCCACAAAAGTGAATTGGGCGTCACTGCTTCCTGACGTTTCCTAACCTAATACTAGCCTACAAACTATTCATTAGCTTCTACAGGACCACTTGCCTGCAGTCCAACGAGAGCCTCACAACTGTGGAAAGAAAAGGAGAAAAAGAAAGGTAAAGGGAGCTCAGACATGTAGAAACAAGTTCATCAGCTAATTTGTAGGTAAGGAATAGTTTGATCAACTAAGGATGGAGAAGGATAAAGGAGTCACCTAGAAGGAACAAGTAGACTCTGTTGGAGGGACCTGCACACTTTGCTGGTGGGGAAGTGCTGGAATTATAACAAAATCATAACTGTTGCCACTGTTGTGAACAAGCTACCTAAACTCTGCCGGGAATTTAGATATTTTAGATGAATATTTATTTATAACTATCCTTTTATATTTATAGCTATGCTATAAATATCCTCACAGACATGGGGCAGAGCTGCTACTAGCTCTCCCTGTGCCCAGACGCTCACGAGGTGCCCGAGAGGGATGGCGGGGTCTAGCCCTGGCCCGCCACCCCAGCAGAGCCTCGCAACAAGCCAGATGACCCCCACTCCACGAGGGCCTCCATTTTCCACATCAGGACTTCCCCCTCGTCAGAACTCCACCCTGCAGACCAGCCTATCACAGACAGGCTCGCGTGGCCGCAAAATGGTCACACGGTTCATCAATAAATGCTGGATTTAGAGATGACTACAAGAGTGTGCTACCCGCACAGCAGATCCTGGCAAGCTACCCGTGTCATATTTGATATGCCAAATACCAGTAACAATTATAGACCTCATTCCCATGACCTGATGGAATGGTTTGAGGCTCTTTACGTTCCTGGAGCAAGCAGGTGCCCTTGGGCTCTATGTGCATGAGACAGGACATATGGAGATGTTACTGGTGCCCACTTGAGCAAATCGACGATGAACAGGAAGGGTTCATCGACAAGCAAATCGAATGAGCAAATCGATGAGATCAAATCGATGATGACCGTAGTCAGAGTGAGAATGAGCACGTCTCCATACTATGTAGTCTGGGTGAGAATGAGCACGTCTCCATACTGTGTAGTCAGGGTGAGAATGAGCACGTCTCCATACTGTGTAGTCAGGGTGAGAATGAGCACGTCTCCATACTGTGTAGTCAGGGTGAGAATGAGCACATCTCCATACTGTGTAGTCAGGGTGAGAATGAGCACGTCTCCATACTGTGTAGTCAGGGTGAGAATGAGCATGTCTCCATACTGTGCAGTCAGGGTGAGAATGAGCACATCTCCATACTGTGTAGTCAGGGTGAAAAAGAGCACGTCTCCATACTGTGTAGTCAGGGTGAGAATGAGCACGTCTCCATACTGTGTAGTCAGGGTGAGAATGAGCACGTCTCCATACTGTGTAGTCAGGGTGAGAATGAGCACATCTCCATACTACGTAGTTAAGGTGAGAATGAGCATGTATCCAGAATGTGTAGCCAGGATGAGAATGAGCATGTCTCGATATTGTGTAGCCAGTGTGAGAATGGCACATCTCCACAATGTAGCCAGGGTGAAAATGAGTGTATTTTCACAATGAATGTGTAGCCAGGTGAGAATAAGCGCGGCTCCACACTGTCTAGCATCTCCTCAGTAGTACTTTGAGGATCAAGAGAGCAGGAGACTCCGGACACACAGACAAGTGCCCCAGTAACCACATCCAGTGTGGATATTTACAGACTTTCCTATGGCCATAGAGGTTTTGCGGCATGCTTCACGCCTGCCTGGGTGAGGTATGAACTAAAATTTGTGCATTAGAAAAATGCTTTGGGGGCCAGAGCGATAGTTCAGCAGATAGGGTATTTGCGTTGAATGCTGCCGACCCGGTTCAATCCCTGGAATCCCGTATGTCACCCCACACAGTGCAGTAGTAATTCCTGAGCACAGAACCAGGAGTGTTGGAGAGCCACTGGGGTCCCCAACAGTATCAGAACAGAAGTTGTCTTCTACCTCCGAGGCCACTGGGGAACTGAAGAAAACTCACAAGTCCAGCTCAGTTCTAAAAAAGTTTCAAGAGGGCTTTTAATTGTACAAAAGCTCTACCACCGCAGTCCAATATTATGGAGGATCTTAGCTCTGGTCAGAACTTAGACCATACACAACAGCCCAAGTCTCCCACCAAAGAGGATCCTACCAGAAAGGAGTCTCACTAAAGAGAGTCCTACCAGAGAGGAGACCTACCCCAAAAAAGGGGGTGAGTGTCTCAAGAAATTCCCCTTATACACACCAAAGTAATCCTAACTGTTGACAGGGAGGGTTCTGTCAACGAAGAATCCTAAACAGCTTCTAGATAGTAGAAGAGTGTATAAGGGTGGTGCCACACCCTATTATAGGTATAAACAAAGGATTATGCCAAGGACTAATCCCTTCTGATGTTATCTCTTATGTTAAACACTGGTATAATCCATCTTAATTTCATGAACTTCATGTAATCTAGACTGTACCCACAAGCTCCTCCTTATTTATTATCTGAACCTGGGTGATTCTGAGTATCTTGATCTCTGTATACTGAAAGGGTCACACTCGCCTGCGTGAGGGCACACTAGTATGATCCATCCTATAATCTTAAAAGATAGTCTCAACATAGCCAGGGTGGAAGTCTCCTGGTAAATTCTAACTATCCTACACTGGGTGCAGTGGGAATAAAGAGGAGCAGTGGCCAATTTAGAAAACGTAGAAATCTTAGTAGATGTTAATAATAAGCCATAAGATACTCATTCAGAGTCAAGTCAAGGTGACTTCTGTAACTGCCACACCCTCCATCAGTGTTTACATAGAAGAGAGTTCTCTTTAGAATGAACCTTGTCTTAAGAACATGTAAATAGATTAAGCTGTGAGTGGATCAAACAGCAAAGCTCCCAAGCTAGCTAAGCCTGTCATCCAACACAGGAGTAACACCTGAATGTTGTTCGGGTGTTACTCAAAAAGCAAAAAGAAAAAAGAAAAATGCTTTTACAAAGTATTTTAAACATGGAAATAAATAGGTAATATTTTAGTGTGCTACTAAAATATTTTTTATTTATTGGATAAAAACTAAATTTTGTAAAATAATATTTTGTAAATAAAATTATAAAATTAATCAAATCAGAGTACACATTCATGCGTGTGTATGCCGTTATGTCCACAAACACACACACAAACATTAATGTAGATGGTTTCAGGTGGTGCAACTGTGCATTATGCGCACACCTGAGAAGGAAGGTGCTCTTGAGTAGCCAAAAATGCCCACAAGAATGGAGTGTGTCAGGCCCTAGTGAAGGTGACTATTGCCCATATTCCTTCAGATCTGAAACTCACACTTATTGAGGTGTTAATTAGTACTTCTCTAAATCTTTTATTCTACAAAAAGAAGGAAAAAAAGGATGATATTATTAAGTGCTCTATATGCAGAAAGGGCCTGCTACAATGTGGGGAAGTTAGAATCCTCAGAGTTCAATTTAAAACAACCCAAAGATAAGAGATTTGAAAATTGCTTTATTAAACATTTAAAGGGAGCCAAAATATATAAAAGCAGAAAATCACACAAACACATACACACATATATGTATATACTGTCTGGAGTCTCCAACAGTATTGGGGTCCATAGGGTTCCCTCACCATGTTCAGGGCCAAGGACTATCCCCTTCAGCTGATGAACAAAGAATCATGAGCACAGTCTAGAAAATCCAAGGCTTTAATTCTCCAGACACACCTTCCTCCAACTCAACTCCACACAGACACACAATGACACCCCCACCTGCTAGAGATCAATCCTATACAGATGTCAGGGGCAGGACATTACCAAAGGTATAAAGCTCTTTTATCCTGAAAACAATAAGGGAGAACCAGCCTCCCAGCCTAGGACATTCTCATTGGGGGGTCATGTCCCCAGATTCCAGAGGCTAATTGGCAGAGACCAGGGCACATTGAGTTTATCTCCACCTTGGATGGTAAAAAAATCTTTTCAGTACTACTTATAATCATTTTTGAATAAGCACAGTAAAGAGGCAGGCATTCATCTACAGCCAAGATGAAATCTACAGGGTGATCTTTCCTGGGGAGATCACGTCACATGACCCAGACTGCATTCCTCTAGACATCACCTTCAGGCTCCAATTGCCAAACACCTCAGAATGTAAGGCAACATTCCTAGGGCTCTACTCCAGAAGCTGCATCATCTGCAAGTCGATCCACAGCTTAATTTAGGTCAAAACAAAGTTGTTCCAATCTTTCTCTAAACTTTAGGCCAGAGCATTGCTCACTAAAGTAGTCCGATTACAAAGCCAGGGTGATCCTATTTTTGGTTCATTCAGTCCCACATAAGGATCTTCCGTGGGTGTGTGAGGAATTAGAATCAATCTAAAGGCTACCGAGGCTTTAAGAACTATGGTGGAAATATTTAGTTAGGAAATATGGTGGAAGCCCAGGGGTAAATAATTCAGAGTTGATTAACTCACAAACACACTGCCCTGACATCTTCATGTGCTTACACAAAATATCTTTAGCATATGCACAGAGCTTACCCGAGAGAGAAACAGCCCTTAGTTAACATTACACCACTCAGGGGTAGCAAGTATAGCAAGTTTTTTTAAAAATGTTATTATTAATATATATACTACATACATACATATATAATTAAACTATTTTTCACTTGACTCTCATATGCTTGTATGAAAATCTGTGAAAGGACACAGGATAAAACCACTAGAATGTGATTTAATATCTCTTCCCACTATATCCCTCACATACTAAGAAATGTCTTTCACTTTTCATATAGCTGCATCCTTTATAACGTGTATATATATATTGAACAACACTCTTTGAAATTAATGAGAACAGTTTAGTGAATATGTTTTTAGAATAAGTAGCATGAATTGTAGTCAAGGTGCATATTTATTCTCATCTCACTAAATTACTTAATTCTAGTAGACTTATTTAGGAAAATATGCTAACTCTGCTTTCATTCTGTCTGGTATCTTCTGTTTTCTCCTCTTTATCCCACAGTATTAAACTATCTCTCCCACAAACAGATATTAGTCATGTTTCTTTATTTGTACAATTATTGAGTCATCAGTCATATATTGGAGTTTGTCTTGCTGTTGTGGTAAAACAGCAATAAGAAAAAACTCCATTATCAGCAAACTAAACAAGGAGTGGTTTTTTTAAAAGCACTTATTACAAAAATTAATACACTAATAAGAAATTATTCTACACCAGTGATAATGACCTATATCAATAGGCAGAAAACAACCACAGTTCACAGGGATATGGTAAAAGAAAAGTTCTTTCACTATTAGTGTAAACTTTTTTGCTCATCTTATGAGCCTATCTGGGCTGTGACTGACACTCTCTTTAGCTCATATAACCAAGCCTGAATTTTTTAAAAACCACTTTTCATGGTTATTTCTTAGGCAAGCCATTTTGATTCCTGATACAAAAATATGGAAACTAAAAACATATAAAAATACAACAATGAGCATAGGATTAAAGCATCATGAAAGATAACAACAGATGGAGAACAATCTAAAAGCTGTAAAAATAAAGGGAAGGATATTCATAAATCTTCTAGAAGCTGTGAGATCGTTGACAAGTTTTAAGGAGCTTTGGACAGCAGTTCCTAGGTTCAGATCATGAAGGTGGGGAATTAATTAGATCTTTGCAGGAAAGACAGTTTTCCTTTGTTCAAAATCTTCTGTTATTGGGAGGTCATTTATGTATTAGAAGAATTGAAGTATCAAATGTCCATAGGCACGAAGAGTTTCATGAACTCATTTGATATATTACAGTAAGAGCAATCATTCTTCCTCCTTAGAGCCCTTAGTGGTCACTTAGATGGTCAACATTTTCAGTCCTTGCATGTTCTGAGTTTGGCAATTGAGAAATCACATGTAAAATCAAACTAAAGTCTTTTGGACCCCACAGAAAATTTAGCACACGTAGTAGTTAACGTTTCTTAAAGAAGTTATCCATAAAGCACCTAGTATATATTTAAACTAAATTCAATAAAGAGAGAAATAAGACCAAAGAACCAACTCATAATTTATGATTAGGTCTAAAATTCTGTCAATAAAGAATACTCTGGGTCCAAACTAATGGCAATATTAGGACTGATGTGGAAGTAACGGAGTTGTTAACCAAACTCTAGAATATTAGGAAACCACTGTACTTCAACACACCCAGTGGCCACAGTATCTTTATGAAGTTAGCAGTGCCCATACAATAGCACCCTTCTCTCAGAATCAAAACCTCTCAAGGAAGGAAGGAAGGGAGGGAGGAAGGGATCGAGGGAGGGAACAGAGAGAAAGAAATATGATTTACAGAGACATTGCTGGACTCAATTATGATTTTTGTAGTACATACAATATAAGAAAATTTATCTTGTAACACATGGAGAGCTCACAGCCACTGCCATGTAGATTCATCCATGTAGAATCCTGCTCTACAGATTCAAAACCCAATCTCAGAAGAGATGTGAACCAAACCACAAAGATTCATGTGTAAATGGGTCTCTGGGCTGAAAACACTGGAGTGCCATCAGGAGGAGAGTAGGTTAAGTCCCACCCTGCCAAAGCCTAACAGCTGCACCCACAACCCACACCTACTGCATGCACATGGTCTAGTTCCATTGATTCACAACTACTCTCTGCAGAGACACCAAGCCACAAAAATTCCAAGTACATTTGAGAACACTGCGATCTTCTAGGAGTGGGGGTAGGCAGGCTCCCCACAGTCCTCCATATTTCTGGAAGCCGCACCCACTGCCTACTGTCACCACTATGTCAATTCAGCCAGTTCTACAGATCCTGAAATTTATGGGCCTCACAGCTACATACAGAGCCTTACAGCACCCCTAAATTCCACAATGCTGACATTCCACTTGGAGCACACCAAATTAGATGGGTAAGTAACACAGAAGCCAACTACACAAACAAAATCAACGCAGAAGTGCCGGCTAGCAAAAAAGAGCTTACAAACCCTCAGACAATGACTTGACGATCCCATGGTGAGATATCACAATTTTTACAAATTTTATTTTGCTGACATATTTTTGATAACACCATTAGCCATTTAGTGGTAACAAACAATGTAAAATACATTATTTTTTACCTGCTATGGCCTGAAGGGCAGTTTGGAAAGTGGGAACAATGGAGAAGTGAAGGTCACTGTGATAATGGATTGGTGTTGGAACATATAATGCCCGTAAGTTCCACATTATGAACAACTTTGTAAACCAGTGTTTAAACAGAGTGAAAAAGAAAAATTGCCTTAAAATAAATAAATAAATAAATTTTATCCAGAATCAGGGACGCAGTCTCATTTGCCAAGGCATCGAAAATCAGATGGGCTGGACATGTAATGCGATTTGGAGACAACTGCTGGACTAGAGCCGTTACCGACTGGATCTCACGGGATGTCAAAAGATCACATGGCAGCCCAACTACAAGATGGTCAAACTTCCTTGTAAAGACCCTGAAGGAACGGTTTGAGGCTCTTCATATTCCTGAATCAACCAGATGCCATTGGGCTATATTGGCAAGTGATAGGGTCCAATGGAAATGTTACTGGCGCCCGCCTGAGCAAATCGATGAATAACGGGATTCAAGTGATCAAGTGATACAGGAAATGTAGGCCCACGTTGGAATTTTTATAGTGATACATGACTTGAAGAGGTGCTAGAAAAAATGTTTCTAGTTTCTGCCTTCCTGAATGTTACTAATCAAAGAAGTAAATAGAAGCATTGTACTTGAAAAAGTGTCACGAGAATTAAAAAAATATTACTATGAACAGCTGACAATTTGAGGTTAAGACAAACAGAAACGAAGCTATCTTCAGGTACAAAGGCTCAATAATAAGTGTAGGCAATGGATCCATTTTGTGACGATTTACACACATCAGAAAGTCATGTAGATAGACAGATATCTCTGACACCTGTCTATCATGGGCACACAAGCTTTGTCTGTGTATTACTAAATACAAAACAGAGTCAGGTTACAAATGTCATAATTTAAGCCTCAGTAAAAATATTAAGTGTTATAATCAAGAACGTGAATCCAAGAAACATTTAGGAATTATAAACTCAGTTAACTACATAATTTGTTGCTTTCACAACAAATTTTATACTCTTGTGTCTCTGTTATTTTATACTCTTTTGTCTTATATTTTATACTCTTGTGTCTCTGTTATTGCTGTATATACTTTATTGTGCTATTTCAGTAATTTTTATGAAAATAAAATATAACAGCTTTAGTAAGATAAATATTGTTAAAGAAGAAATACTGAAACTCAGTTATAAGTACAGTTGTTGATTTTAAATGACACATCAGGGTAAATTAATTGGCAAATTAATAAAGAAGTGAGGGTGTGGGAGTTTTACCTTCCTGATGTGTTCTGCAGTGGCTTGCCATCTTTCATCCTACAGAGTAAGGCATTTCTATTTCTTTAGACTGTGTCTGGATTAATCTGTGGGCTGGAGAGTGGATTAATATGCTGGGGGAGATCTTACCAGCTGCAGAGTGTGGATTGTGACACAGATCGCTGCCAGCAAGGTGTGGGAGTTTCTCTGGCCTCCTCCGAGGCTCCATCGGGATGGTGGACTCAGGTCCGAAGTTGCTCTCGTGGTCCATGGAGTGCAGGGGGTTCAACGGGGAAAGCTGGTTTCTGCTCTGCCGGGTGTACCTGTGTCTGAGGCTCAAGCATTCCTGGGTTTGAAATACTCTCCTCTGAAGGGCGTGTCTCTGCAGGGCGGGTCCTTGTAGGCTGGGTTTCTGACAAGCTGGGCTGGAGACTGGATTAATCTGTGGGCTGGAGAGTGAAAGTAGCAGTAGTTTCTTTCTTTTCTTTTTTTTTTTTTTTTTGCTTTTTGGGTCACACCCGGCAATGCTCAGGGGTTATTCCTGGCTCTGCACTCAGGAATTACTCCTGGCGGTGCTCGGGGGACCATATGGGATGCCGGGGATCGAACCCTGGCCGGCATGAGCCGGCCGCGTGCAAGGCAAACACCCTACCTGCTGGGCTATCGCTCCGGCCCACAGATTAATCCAGTCTCCAGCCCAGCTTGTCAGAAACCCAGCCTACAAGGACCCGCCCTGCAGAGACCCGCCCTTCAGAGGAGAGTATTTCAAACCCAGGAATGCTTGAGCCTCAGACACAGGTACACCCGGCAGAGCAGAAACCAGCTTTCCCCGTTGAACCCCCTGCACTCCATGGACCACGAGAGCAACTTGGACCTGAGTCCACCATCCCGATGGAGCCTCGGAGGAGGCCAGAGAAACTCCCCACACCTTGCTGGCAGCGATCTGTGTCACAATCCACACTCTGCAGCTGGTAAGATCCCCCCCAGCATATTAATCCACTCTCCAGCCCACAGATTAATCCAGTCTCCAGCCCAGCTTGTCAGAAACCCAGCCTACAAGGACCCGCCCTGCAGAGACCCGCCCTTCAGAGGAGAGTATTTCAAACCCAGGAATGCTTGAGCCTCAGACACAGGTACACCCGGCAGAGCAGAAACCAGCTTTCCCGTTGAACCCCCTGCACTCCATGGACCACGAGAGCAACTTCGGACCTGAGTCCACCATCCCGATGGAGCCTCGGAGGAGGCCAGAGAAACTCCCACACCTTGCTGGCAGCGATCTGTGTCACAATCCACACTCTGCAGCTGGTAAGATCTCCCCCAGCATATTAATCCACTCTCCAGCCCACAGATTAATCCAGTCTCCAGCCCAGCTTGTCAGAAACCCAGCCTACAAGGACCCGCCCTGCAGAGACCCGCCCTTCAGAGGAGAGTATTTCAAACCCAGGAATGCTTGAGCCTCAGACACAGGTACACCCGGCAGAGCAGAAACCAGCTTTCCCGTTGCGCGCCCACACATTTACCTCCAAACTACCACAAATATTCTACCCACCCCTCTGAGAGAGCCCCACAAAGCAATGAGAATATAGTGCCCGCATGGCAGAGCCTGGCAAGCTGTCCGATGCGTGTTCGATATGCCAAACCCAGTAACAAAAATGTTTATTTTCCTGACCCCGAAAGAGCCCTTAATACGGCAGCAGTAAGAAAGGCAAACAAGCAGTGCCTGATAAAATTTCACGGCTGTCCTAGGCTGCCAAAACGAAGAAGGACTAAAATGACTGTCTGTACTTTCAATGCACGTACACTGGCAACGGAAGCATATATTGAGGATCTGATGCTGCAAGCAAGAAAGATCAAGTACGACATCATTGGTCTGACTGAGACGAGGAGGCGTCAGTCGCATCATGCTGTATTTGACACCGGAGAAGAATTGTTCCTTGGAACATGTGATGAAAAGAGGCGTCGGTGGCATTGGTGACCTTGTCAACACGAACATGGCTGTCAACATTGATTCATTTGAATGCCTAACAAACCGAATAGGACGAATACACTTGAGGAGATGTGGCCCACTGCCAGCAATTTCTATCTTCATTGTCTATGCACCAACATCCACATACAAAGAAGATGAAATTGAGAAATTCTACATGGAATTGGAGGAGTTCTATAAAAAAGATCACACCTTCTACAAGATCATAGTCGGTGATTTTAATGCCAAGATAGGACCAAGAAGATCGGCTGAAGAACTCCACATCGGGACCCATGGCCTAGAATGGAACGAACAGGGTGAGAGACTATCTGAGTTCATCATGTCCACCAAGACTATTCATGGGAACTCACAGTTTCAGAAGGCTGAAGCGAAACGTTGGACATGGGAATCTCCTGGTGGACAGTTCCACAATGAAATCGACCACATCATCTTCAATCGACGGTTTTGTCTGACCGATGTTGCTGTCGTCCCCAAATTCCAGACAGGATCGGACCACCGTCTCCTTCGTGCAAAATTCTACTTCCCGCAACGGGGAGAAAAGGCTGCAAAGTTTAAGAAGAGAACTCCCAGAACGACCACCAACTGGGAACTCTTTAGCACCATTGCGGCAACATGGAAAGATACCATCATTGATGACATCGATGAAGAATACAACCGACTGGTTCAGCACCTCCATGATTGTGCGAAGAATGCCGAGAGAGAGAAAAACACAAAAGGACGCTTGTCTTCAGAAACTCTCGAGCTCATTCGCCAACGTGGCAAGGCGCGAGCCTCAGGAGACCAAATGCTAACGTCCAAGCTTGCTAAACAGTGCAGAGAAGCGATAAAAGCAGACCTCAAAGACAGAAGAGCAGAAATACTGGAAGATGCAGCAGAAGCCGGGAAAAGTATTCGCACTGCCCGCCTGTCCTTCGCCAACTATAAGACCAAGATGACTGCCCTCCGACGCCCTGATGGATCTATCACATCTTCCAGAAAGGCAATGGAGAAGATTATCCAGGACTTCTACTCAAATCTTTTTGATAGCCACATCCACCTGCCCACATACCAAATTCCACAGGATGGATACGTCATTCCCAACGTTCTCCCTTCTGAAATAAGACATGCCATCTCATCGGTAAAGAAGGGAACAGCACCAGGCCCAGACAAAGTCAGACCCGAACATCTGAAGAATCTGCCATCGGTGCTCATCAATACACTAGCTCGGCTCTTCACACGCTACCTGTCCGAATGCAAGGTGCCCTCCCAATGGAAAACCAGCAGGACAGTTCTACTGTTCAAGAAGGGAGACATTCATGACATCGGCAACTATCGCCCCATCTGCCTGTTGTCTGTCATCTACAAGCTGTTTACACGAGTCATCCTGAACAGGATTAGCAGAACACTAGATGAAGGTCAACCATGCGAGCAAGCAGGTTTCCGGAAAGGATTCAGCACAATCGACCATATCCACACAGTAACCAAGCTCATTGAGGTTTGTAGGGAGTACAAGATGCCGCTCTGTCTCACGTTCATTGATTTACAGAAAGCCTTTGATTCTGTGGAAACTGAAGCAGTCATCGAAGCCCTAGTCAAACAGGGTGTTCAAACCCAATACATCAAGATCCTTCGTGAGCTGTATTATGGATTCACCACCAGGATCTCACCATTCTACAAAGAAGTGATCATTGATGTCAAAAGAGGGGTTCGACAGGGTGATACCATCTCACCAAAACTCTTCAGTGCCACCCTCGAGAACATCATGAGACAATTAGAATGGGAAGGAATGGGAGTGAAGATAGATGGTCGGCAACTACACCACCTCCGCTTCGCTGATGACATCGTTCTAATAACACCAAACATTAGCCAAGCGGCACAAATGCTGGCTGACTTTGACCGAGAATGTGGAAAGGTAGGTCTACAGTTGAATCTGAAGAAAACTATGTTCATGAGAAATGAACTAGTTGCAGAGGCCCCATTCTCTCTCAATGGAACAAACATCTCTGAATGCAGCAGTTATGTGTACCTAGGTCGAGAAGTCAACATGATGAATGACCTAAAACCTGAGCTGCGCAGGAGGAAGAGAGCAGCATGGAATGCCTTCAAAGGCATCGAAGAAATAGCTAAAAAGGACAAAGAACCTCCGGCTCCGGGCACATCTCTTTGACTCCACCGTTCTCCCTGCATTAACATACGCCTCAGAGACCTGGGCCCTACGAAAGCAGGATGAGAATGCCATTCGGGTCTCCCAGAGAGGCATCGAAAGAGCTATGCTTGGAATATCACGTCTCACTCAAGTGAGAGAAGGAATCCGGAGTTCTGACCTCCGTCGCTATTCCAGGATCAGGGACGCTGTCTCGTTTGCCAAGGCATCGAAAATCAGATGGGCTGGACATGTAATGCGATTTGGAGACAACCGCTGGACTAGAGCCGTTACCGACTGGATCCCACGGGATGTCAAAAGATCACGTGGCCGCCCACCTACAAGATGGTCAGACTTCCTTGTTAAGACCCTGAAGGAACGGTTTGAGGCTCTTCATATTCCTGAATCAACCAGATGCCATTGGGCTACATTGGCACGTGATAGGGTCCAATGGAAATGTTACTGGCGCCCGCTCGAGCAAATCAATGAGTAACGGGATTCAAGTGATCAAGTGATCAAGACTGTGTCAACTCTCCTGAGGGTGTCCTCATTGAAATAAACTAGAGACCTAAAAGTGTCACTCCTGGTCCTACTGAAGATCAAGTGACACCAACTGTGGCTGCTGGGATAGAAGTGTCCTGGGCCCAGGATTCCAAGGATAATTCTGGCCCAACTTGTAGTCAGAAAGGACTCAACTGTATGAAGGGTTGAGGGATGCCCAAGAATACTAAGTCAGACTGTAGAGAAGGAGAAAATCTTTCTCTGGGCAGTGAAATGGGAGTGATTAGAGAATCACCCCCTTTTCTGGGAGTGATTGGAAAAGACCTTCTTGTGATGATGTCATAAGCCTTGATCTTTGCATTATGACCAGTCATGCATTTGTTAGGATATAGGAATACTTCTGTATGTATATAAACATATAGTTGGGCATGTACAAGTAAATAAAATCAGTACCTTCAACATACATATTCTTGATATAAATTATGTCAAGTGTATGTGGTTTTTCTATGATTTGCTGAGACATATCCTATGTTATTGTCTCTAAATCGTGGTATTAATTTTGACACAATTCCCAGTTTCAGAAAAACCATCATAAAACAAGGCTTAAGGTTTTTTCCTCAAGGCAACCATGGAAGTTCTAATACTGGATATCACACTATCTCCCACAGAAGCAGCCCCTGAGTACAGAGCTGGGTATTAACAGGTTTAAGCCAACCTGGCTGTGCCCTCACCCAAAAGAAAAGTATAAACAATTCTTGCACATGCTGTATCAAGATGACCATTATATATATATATATATATATATATATATATATATATATATATATATAAATTGTCTCACTTATACTATTCTTCTCTCACCCCTCCATCCATGTAATGTATTATGCTGTTACATAAAAATTTGAGATCATCATCAATTTAATGACAAAACAAGGATAAATACCTATAAATTCAACACAGAACACTAGTGAATGAGAGTTGATATTCTAATATTGTCAATTGTCACAACAACATCCTTCATAATACACTTCTATAGAATCAGCATAGGACCTAGGATGTGCTGTTGTATATAGTTGGCACATCCATCTCTAAGGATGTCCCTGCCACCAACCCGTTATCACTTGGGTCCTGGACTGTCTGGCCAGGAACGCATTTGCCACGTGGTCACAGCTCTCCCTGGGCTGACTCGCACGACTCTGTTTCGTTCAGTCTTTGGTTAGAAATTGTAACCACAGGGGCTGGACGGTCGAGTACGTTGTGTAGGGTGCTTGCCTTCCGACTTCAATCCCTGACGCCCCATAGGGTCCCTCAAGCCCCTTCAGGAATGATCCCTGAGTGTAGAGACAGGAGTAAGCCCTGAGCACTGCCCGGCGTGGCCAGAAGAGAAATGACTCAAGGACTGGAGAGAAGAGGTGGGGGGTGGGGGGTGGAGGGGTGGGGGGGTGAGCTTCGCCTTCCCACTGCCAGCCCGGGCTGATTGCCAGCACCCCAGTATGCCCCAAAAACCCAAAGGGGAAAAGTGCCTGCTGACCTTCAGGACTGCGTGGCCGGAGTAGCGTGGGCGACTGAGACCATAGATGCGGCAGTTAGCTGGGGAGCAAGTGGAGTCGTCAGAAACCTGCAGGCCTGAGACCTTTTCCTCTTCTCGCCTTGGTCTGGGCATAGGTCTGAGCATAGGATTATGCTCACTGCATTGTCTGTAGTCTCTTACTGCCCCTGCGGGTGGGCAGACGGTTCCTGCAGGAGAATGTCTTGAGTCTGAGCTGTAGCTGGAATAAACTACCCCGAGTGCAGGAGCGACAGCACAGCAGGAAGGGCGTTGGCAGTGCACGCAGCCAATCTGGGTTCAATCACCGGCATCCCATAGGGTCCCCTGAGCACCACCAGGAGTAATTCCTGAGTGCAGAGCCAGGAGTAACCCTGTGCATCGTTGGGTGTGGCCCAAAAAGCTATAAAGTAAAAATAATCTAGCCCGTCCTAGTAAAGCCGTCTTGGTCATGTTGAGGCCCGTTAGGATTTTTGTATGTTGCCTTTTCCATTACTCCACTGAAATTCAGTAAGTTGTTTTTTCAATAGTGTAGAAATGAGAAAACCTGATCTTTCGCCTTAGAAAACCTGATCTTTCCCCTTTAAGTTCCATCAGTAAATGCTCGAGATGAGAGCCTTCTACTGAGACTATACCACCTATATGGCAGTGTCGGGGAACGCCGCCGGGGTCCCCGACAGTGTCAGGACAGAGGTTGTCTTCTACCTCCGAGGATGCCGGGAGAACAGATGAAAACTCACGAGTCTGGTGCAGTTCCAAAAATGGCTTTTAATAGTACAAAAGCTCTTCCACAGCACTAGAAGATGGAGCAAAAGGCCAAAGAGCAAAAGACCAAAGCCAAAAGCCACAGGAGCCAAAAGCTGAAGGCTGAGGAACCAAAAGGCAAAAGGTAAAAGGTGAAGGGGCCTCAAGTCAGCCCCTTATATACACCAAAGTAATCCAATCGGGAGGTTGTCATGCCAACAAAGAACCCTAAACAGAGTGTAGTGCCACACACCCTATTGTAGGTATAAACAAAGGTTACACCAAGGACTAATCCCGAGATTATCTCTTATGTAAAACACTGGAGAGAGAGGGGGCTGATATAAAGTAATACATCTTAACTTCATGAGCTTCATGTAATCTAGATGGTACCCACAAGGTCCTTATTATTATCTGCACCAGGGTGATTCTGAGTATCTTGTTCTCATGTACTGAAAGGGTCATACTCGCCTGCTTAGAGCAAACTAGTATGATCCTTCCTATAGTCTACCTTTAGTCTCAGCGTAGCCAGGGTGGTAGTCTCCTGGTAAATTCTAACTGTCCCACGTTGGGTGCAGTGGGTATAAAGAGGAGCTGTGCCCAATCTAGAAAACATAGAAGTCTTAGTAGATGTATAAGTCAGAAGTTATTCAATCAAGGTGACTTCTGTAACTGCCACACCCTCTAGCAGTGTTTACATAGAAGAGAGATCTCATTAGAATGAACATTGGCTTAAATAAGATTAAGCTGGGAGTGAGCAAAACAACAAAACTCCCAGATTAGCTAAACATGTCCTCCAACAACTCTCCCTTTTTGTTTACAAAAATATAAAAATACAAGTACTCTAAATAATACATACAGAGGAGAGAAACAGAAAAGGAACAATTCCAATTACAAGGTAATATCATATGTTGTCCCAATGTCCGAATTAATTTTGAACCGAGTAAAGTTCATAGTAAAATGTCTCTGGCTGTTTGGTCATAACAGACTACAGCCTGTATTGTCCTAAATTAGTGAGAGTCAATTTCCCATGAAGTCACATCTCTGGAACAAGGTCCAAAGAACTGAAGAACTGATTCTGGAACAGCAGCATCAGTGAAGACAGGAATGAGTCTCGGGAGAGCAATCATCAGGGACTGGATGTATTATCAGGAACACTGGATCAGGTTTCAGGAGCACTGGAACAAACTTCTCAAGCACTGGAATAGGTCTCTGGAACAGCGGTACAGGCATTTCACAAGGCATCTTCAGCAAGGGAACACTGGCACCGGTAACCATACCTATAACTTAATTTTAGGTGAGAAAAAAACACTTTGAAATTAATCACAAATAGAGATCATGAGGGGTTTGGCAGGAATCCAAGTCTGGTATGGAGAGAACATAAAGAAGCTCCAACGCAGGTGAGCAGTGAGATAAGTATGAGAACTGACGAATCAAAATTGAGGAGTCTAATAGGTCAGCGAAGGAGCTGATGAATCCAATTAAGAAGGCACTAGTTTAGACATAACATAGACACAACATTATTCACAAACATACTGGCCACCACATGCACGCACACACACCTTGTGAAAGAAAGCATAAGGAAAAACTTTTTTTTGCAAATCATTAAGTTTTTGTAGTGAACACTATTTTAGGAATCTCGAGTATTGAGCGTTGTAGCACAAGTGTACTGCATTCCACCATCTTAGCCTGTGAACAGAATCATTAGAAAAACCTTTTTTTCATTGATTAGGCATACTTATTTGTAACGAACACTGTGATCAGAGTCCAAAGCCTGGAACATCATAGAAGGAATTTGCAGCAGCCAAGTTCTTTTCCTGTAAATCTCTGAACAAAAGCATTAAAAACTTTTTATTAGTTTTTAGTAGATTTTGATATTGAGCACTATACTTGGAGTTTAACCCTTTTTTTTCTCCTTTTTTTATTTTTTTTTATTTATTTTTTTTTTACCTGTAAACAGAACATTAGAAAACTCATTACGTTTTAAAACCTTGATACTGAATATCGTACACTGGAATCCATTTCATTTCTCCTCAAAACATCAGAAAACTTCATTAGTCATTTCTATACATAAAAACCTTAGAAAATTCTTACAAAATATCTTCTCCTTGAGAGTTATTCATGTGCTCTCACCTTTAAACACTTCAAAGCAGCAAGAAAACATTAAGACACTTACCCATAAACACTTAGAAAATATATATTTTTATGGTACCTTCGTTTGGAGGGTTATTTAGGTGCTTTTACCTTTAAACTCACTCCAAGGCAGTTTTTTTTTTTTTAAGAAAGAAAGGGGGTTATCTCCAGCTAAAGCATCAATAGGCTGCAATACAGGGTTATTTTTATTAAAGATGAACCAAGATCAACAGGCTGCAAAGCAAAATTATTGTTATTAAAGATGGACCATGTTCAACAGGCTGCAAAGCAAGATTATCATTAACCAATCCGGGAGGTTTGAACAGCAGTTTGCAACTTAAAATTAAGACTTCATAGTGAAAAAAAATTAGGTGTTTTTAGACCGGTATTGAAAGAAATGAGGTTTTTAGACCTTCTATTCATTTATAATCAATTTTTACTTAGGTGAATTGATTGTTTTTTGAGTTTGTCAGTGTTATCCAGTGGCTCTCCTTAAGACAAATTTAAGGTGAAAATGGTAAAGATATCTGTCTTTTGTTGTTTCAACAACCGATTCTGAAAGTTTTTTGAGCACGTTTAACAATTTGTCATTAGCCATAACATTTACCATAAATCATTCGCCAAAACTATTCATTTGCCAGAAGTCATTTGCCATAAATATCCAATCACATAACTTAATTATCTGCAACCTCCAGCCACGTGGGACGGAGCACAGACAAATAAAAAGTGAACAATTTAGTCCGGTTTGTCTCTATGGAAAGCTACGGTGCACATGAAGTTGGCAGGCAACTGTAGACTGAGCCTAAAACTCTTTTCCAACTGAATTAAATAAAGATGCCACCAAGAAATCTGACCTTTCATTTTCTTAAACCAAAGGTCCGGGGAAAGCCTCTACTTTAAACTTAACAGCTTGCTCACCAAAACTTGCACTCAGCTCCCGTTGGGAGAGATGCAGTTTTATCACAAAAATCATAAGAGTTAGCACCAGAAAAGGCCAAAATAAAGAGTGGTCATGAGGAATGTTGCGAAGCTTCCAGAGCTTTGCTCTTTGACTATTAAGTTGAGAACAGGAGGAACTACAAGGCTTTTGAGGCCTGGACAGGCTCAGGGAATTCCGTTCCTCCCCTTGGTTCTCATCAGAGCTTGTAAGAACTCTGGGGAAACCCTCAAACCGAGTATCCCTTTCCATCAGAGGGGCTTCTCCGCCTTCGGAGGTATTAACTCCGGGCAGATTTTCGGTTTGAGAGTCTGCCTCCTCTGGATGCTTCTTTTCTTTCTCTAGGTTATCGTCAAGACTTAAAATCTGTTTGCTAGATTTAATTTCATGACTCTCTGAAAGACAAGCAGGAATCACAAAAGTCGAGATTACTGCTATCACCTGAAAAAGAAAGTGAAGCCAGAACAAAGAAAAAACTTCCAAGAAGAGACCCATTTTAACTCACGGTTCAAGTTCTCCTCCCAGCTTCAGGAAAAATTCATCAGCAACTTGGTGGAACCTCCAGATGCCCACCCAGGGACGCCAAATGTCGGGGAACGCCGCCGGGGGTCCCCGACAGTGTCAGGACAGAGGTTGTCTTCTACCTCCGAGGATGCCGGGAGAACAGATGAAAACTCACGAGTCTGGTGCAGTTCCAAAAATGGCTTTTAATAGTACAAAAGCTCTTCCACAGCACTAGAAGATGGAGCAAAAGGCCAAAGAGCAAAAGACCAAAGCCAAAAGCCACAGGAGCCAAAAGCTGAAGGCTGAGGAACCAAAAGGCAAAAGGTAAAAGGTGAAGGGGCCTCAAGTCAGCCCCTTATATACACCAAAGTAATCCAATCGGGAGGTTGTCATGCCAACAAAGAACCCTAAACAGAGTGTAGTGCCACACACCCTATTGTAGGTATAAACAAAGGTTACACCAAGGACTAATCCCGAGATTATCTCTTATGTAAAACACTGGAGAGAGAGGGGCTGATATAAAGTAATACATCTTAACTTCATGAGCTTCATGTAATCTAGATGGTACCCACAAGGTCCTTATTATTATCTGCACCAGGGTGATTCTGAGTATCTTGTTCTCATGTACTGAAAGGGTCATACTCGCCTGCTTAGAGCAAACTAGTATGATCCTTCCTATAGTCTACCTTTAGTCTCAGCGTAGCCAGGGTGGTAGTCTCCTGGTAAATTCTAACTGTCCCACGTTGGGTGCAGTGGGTATAAAGAGGAGCTGTGCCCAATCTAGAAAACATAGAAGTCTTAGTAGATGTATAAGTCAGAAGTTATTCAATCAAGGTGACTTCTGTAACTGCCACACCCTCTAGCAGTGTTTACATAGAAGAGAGATCTCATTAGAATGAACATTGGCTTAAATAAGATTAAGCTGGGAGTGAGCAAAACAACAAAACTCCCAGATTAGCTAAACATGTCCTCCAACACGGCAGAGCCTGGCAAGCTTCCGTGTTTTATTTACTTGTTATGCCAAAAACTAGTAACAATTATGGACCTCAGTTCCATGACCTGAAGAATGATTTGGGGCTCTCCCTGTCCCTGGAGCAAGCAGATGCCCTTGAGTGGGTTACACTTGCTTGTGACAGGACTTATGGAGATGTTACTAGTGCCCACTCGAGCAAATCGATGAACAATGGGAAGACAGTGATACAGTGATACAGTGATCCTTTAATCTGGAAACAGTCATGTGTCTTTCTCTTTTGGATTTTGAGAAACACAGATCATTTTCTTTTTTTATTTTAAAGCTGTATATTGAACACTTTTTAAAGCACCATGATGTACAAAGTTATTCATAAGTTTAGATGAACATAATTTCAGCTCCTAACGGTTTGAGGCTCTTCATATTCCTGAATCAACCAGATGCCATTGCGCTACACTGGCATGTGATAGGGTCCAATGGAAATGTTACTGGTTCCCGCTCGAGCAAATCGATGAATAACGGGATTCAAGTGATCAAGTGATTTGAGCTCCGGTTCAACTCCTGAGTGAACTTCCCTCCACCAATGTTGCCAGGTTCCCTCCTACAACCCCAAGTTCCCCGTCTGCCCTCTTGAGAGGCACCTTTCTAAGTTTGGTTGTTAAAGTCTGGGTCTCTTCATTTCCGTGTTATTGACCCTGTGGTTTGGATACTTGGGGCTATCATTTCTATACACCGCCTTTGACCTTAATCCCTTAAACTGGACCCCATTTCTTGTCATCTCATTTCTTCCTTTTATCCACTTTTTTTTTTCCTTCTCTTCCCTGTACTCTTAGACCAAGGTGGGTCTGCGCATTCGTACATTAAAACATATCATTCCCTCAGCCAGTTATTATAATACCACATAAAATGATCACTGTATTACTGTCTTCCTGTATATCATCGATTTGCTCGAGCAGGCACCAGTAACATCTCAATACGTCCTGTCACATGCAAGATAGCCCAAGGGCATCATCCTGCTCCAGAAACATAAAGAGCTTCAAACTATTCCATCAGGTCATGGCAATGAGGTCTATAATTGTTACTGATTCTTGGCATGTTAAATACGACATGGATAGCTTGCCAGGCTCTGCCATGTGGTGTTGCAGGACTCCTAAGGGCCGCTGCATCTGCTCTGGATTGCCTCCCGAAAATCACTCCGTAGATAAGGGGGGTAGTCTAAATGTGGCAGTTTATCCGACCATGTATGCTGTACTAGCTGGTATAAATATTCTCCCATGCTATCACAATCATCGTGGGACTAGCTAGATCTTACCAGCATATTAGCCTGGCCACGTAAGGACACCTAAGTAATTAGACCAGAGAGAAATGCTGTTTGCTTCCAAACAAACAAGCATGGCTCCCTGATAAAATATAAAACTACAATGAAGTAGAGGAGACTTGTGAAGGCTTGGAGAAATATTTAACTGGCATTGGTGTTGATCTTTGGTACAGTGACATGTCATCTCAGAAACCCCCTTCTCTACATTTCAAAGGCCTCCCTTCCTTCCCGGCTCAAAACATTAGCATAGTAAAGGCCCTAGGTGAGATGCAGGGAGGAGTTACCTGAGGGCATTGGACCCTCCCTGCTTTCCATAACAATGGGAGGAAGGTCTGAGTTGAGGGGGTATAAACTTGCCGGTTCCCGCTCTCCCAGGCTTCTTCTTCCCGGTGGGATCTCGCCTTGTGAGCGTTTATTCCCCTTGGAAGTTTCACACGTGGTGGTCGCCATCTTGGCCTACACGTGGCTGGGGTTCTAGCCTGGAATCCTAAGCATCGGGTTTTTCCTTTTGCTGATTTGTATGCCTGAACCTGTGATAAGTAAAGTCTTTTAAAACCTCATCGGATCCCTGAGTGTTCATCCATTCCTCGCCGGCTTCGGAGGTAGAAGGGAACTTGCTTCCCGGCACTGTCGGGGACCCCGGCGGAGCGCCCTGACATTTGGCGTCCCTGGGTGGGCACCACGAACATCGTCTGGTCTAATTATCATCGGACAGAGATCATCTGCCTCCGAACCGTGAATAAAATGATGGATATCTCATGGTATAGATACATTGTATCTTTTATTGGCTCGGAACCATACATAGCCCAGTCTATAAAGTTCCTTTCTGAGAACTACTCTATCTTTTCACAAATCATCTGGGTCCTTGCGATTTTTTAAACTGTACCTTTGCGTAAGGACAATGTTTAATAGAGAGAGGGAAGAAAGTAATAAATTGAATGCAATCTTAAGGGACGAGATTTACTCAGCGATTGAAGAAATAAGTGAGGATCATAAAGCTACAGGTAGACTGGTCTTAAAGCTTGAGGACAGAATTATTAAACAGAGTTTAAAATTTGAAAAGAAATTAGAAGAACAGGAAAGTAAATTATTAACCAGATTTTAAAATTTGAGGAAAAATTAGAAGAACAGGATTTAAAATTCAAGGAAAAATTAGAAGAACAGGATTTAAAATTCAAAGAAAAATTAGAAGAACAGGAAAGTAAAATTATTAACCAGATTTTAAAATTTGAGGAAAAATTAGAAGAACAGGATTTAAAATTCAAGGAAAAATTAGAAGAACAGGATTTAAAATTCAAAGAAAAATTAGAAGAACAGGAAAGTAAAATTATTAAACAGGATTTAAAATTTGAAGTAAAGTTTGAAGAGCAGAAGAAGAATATCGATAAAATCAGCATTATCTTAGAGGAAGAAATTGACAGACAGAGAGATAGAATAGATGGACAGAAAGAAGAGGTTTGGAAGTTACACATAAGATTGAAAGAACAAAAGGAAGAAACATATAGGAAACTTGAAAACTTAAACCAAGAAATGGATGTGTTACGCAGGGGAGATTTCTGATTTCATAACTTATCAATCAGGACCTAGCGCATACCCAATACTGAGGCGTGAACCAACTAAAAGCCGTTCACAAACACGCCCCAAAACTGTAGACTTGAAAAAGGTGTATACATTCCCAGCAAAAAAAATCTAAAAAAGAATTCTAATGTGGCTGATAATTTAGAGGAGGAACAGGAAAACCCAGAGGAGGCAAATTCCCAAGCTGAAAATCTCTCCAGAGTTAATACCCTCAATGGGGTAGATGTTCCTCTGCCAGATACTACAAGCTCTGATGAGGAAGAAGGGGAGGAACAAATTAGCTCGAGTCAAAGAGCAAAGCGCAGCAATCTTTCTCATGACTAATCTAAAGATAAAGTAAAACCGATTCATGAAGACTTAAAAATTGAGGCAATAACCCCGTTTAGGAAGGCTTGCGACAGGTTTGGAATATCAAGTCCTTATACTTTAAAATATTTAGCTGATTGGAGCGAAAGTAGTCAGTGGGTATTGGGAGACTTTGAAACGGTAGCCGATACTTGTCTAAACAAATCACAGTACATGCAATGGCATATGTGGTATGCAGATGGGGTTAACCAGAATATTGACACTTTAAGAGAAAAGGAATCAGGCCATACTATAACTTTTGCCATGCTAAAAGGTGAAGGTGAATGGAAAAAGAAAGCAAAACAAGCGACATTACCTGAACCTATTTTAAAATTCGGGAGACAGCATTAAAAGCGTGGGAAAGAGTAGGTTCCGACCCAGAATTTCTAGGTAGCTATACGGAAAATTTACCAGGGTCGTGATGAACCATACTTTGATTTTGTTGGGAGATTATGTGAAACAATCCAAAGACAGGTTCAAGACCCAACCACTCAAGAAATCCTAAAACGAAACTTAGCATATGAGAATGCTAATCAAAAATGTCGAGCATTACTATATGGTATTAAGGAAAAGGATGACCTCATGGGGTATCTAAAGGCCTGTAGAAATGTCGGTTTAACCTCCCATAAAACACAGGATGATATAGAGGCTTATCCCATACAGCAGGAGGATCAGGAGAGGGATGAAATGTCAGACAGCTCTAGGGGGAGAAACAATAAACTTCAAAGGATAAACAATAATCGGAGAAACTATTCTAATAATCGCAGCTCCACCCCTCGAAGGGCCCCACCTGGACCATGCCCAAGGTGCAGAAAAGGAAAACATTGGGCCAGAGACTGTCGGTCTTGGAGGCGAAGTCAGCCTCAGGCTTCATCTGGACAGATAACCTGCTTTAGCTGCGGAAAGAAGGGACACACCCGTAGAGATTGCCCATCTTCTAAAACTATCAATACAGGGCAACATTCTAATAATCCCTTTATAGGAAATGTTACATGGACCCCCTCCCAGGTTCCACAAGCTCCGCAGGCTCAAATAACATCTATTCCTCCCCTAATGCGGGAAACTGGGTGGGGGCCAGCCCCAGGCCCAGCTGAATCCAGGGGCACTCTCCTTCATTCCACCTGCCCAGTATCCTCCGAATCAGAATCCACAGAATTACAGTCAATAAATGCTCTCTGGCCTACCCCATCAGGCAGTGACAGTCTCGACATTCTCTGCCCTAAGACTGTCACAATATACCCAAGTCAAGACCCCTACATACTAAAAACAGGGATAAAAAGGACCTGCTCCCCAGGTAGTATGGGTTTAATTCAGGGGAGCGATTGGCTGAAATTTAAGGGAATTATGGTGCATTTCGGACTTCTGGATCCTGAATCTCATGGAGAGATAATACTGTCAATATCTGTGCCAACCAAATGGACTTTTAAAAAGGGGAACCACTTGCTAAACTATTATTATTTTTTGAGGATCCGTGTAGTCAGTCCGAACACCCTACAGCTGGTGGCTTAAACAGTACCAACCATTCTGCCAACTTCATTGTTGGTTATGCAGCCACACAGAACCAAGCCCACCAGCCACCTGCTAACTATCTAGTTGGGTACACTGCCAGAATTTCTCAGGCCAAACGGCCGGTTATACCCATCGAAATTTATAAAAGGAAATTCAAAGGCATGTTGGATACAGGGGGCAGACATATCCATAATCTCCACCAAGTATTGGCCCTCTAACTGGGCCCTAAAGAAAGTGCCCCATAGCCTGAGCGGGGTAGGCAATATCTCCTCCTCTCTTCTCCGACAGAGTGCCAGGTGGCTGCCGTGTATTGGCCCTGAAGGGAATGTAGCCATGGTCCAGCCTTATATAGCCCCTATGCCTTTAACTTTATGGGGTCGGGACATGCTGGAGCAGTGGGGGGCAGCAATCCACATATCTCGTCCAATTCCCCGTCGAGCACCAATTCCAGCTCTCCATAATAAGCCTAACACCGGGAGTAACCCTTTTTAATTGGGGCCGCTGTGGTTAAGCGCCCACTACCTATCCGTATTCAGTGGAAGTCTGACAAACCTATATGGACACCACAGTGGCCCCTCAATACCAAAAAAGTTAGAGGCACTAACAAATCTAGTGGAAGAACAGCTGAAATTAGGACATATTGAAGAAACGTTTTCAGAATGGAATTCTCCTGTTTTTGTAATACAGAAAAAATCAGGCAAATGGCGTTTGCTGATTGACTTAAGGAATGTAAATTCTACTATGGTCCCCATGGGAGCCCTACAACCTGGGCTCCCCTCTCCAGCAGCTATTCCTAAGGATTGGCCGCTAATTATCATAGATTTAAAAGACTGCTTTTACAGCATACCTATCCACCCAGATGATCGGAAAAGGTTTGCATTTTCAGTCCCTTCCATTAATCATAAAGGTCCTTTACGTAGGTTTCAGTGGACAGTATTGCCCCAAGGAATGACTCATTCACCTATGATGTGTCAACACTTTGTTGATGAGGTTTTGCGACCCATTCGTGCTAAATTTCCTGGTGCATACATCATCCACTACATGGATGATATCCTGCTAGCTTGTGATAATTCCAGAGATCTCCAGAATTTATATAATGATGTAATGACAGTTTTACCAGAGGCTGGCTTACAAGTAGCTCCGGAGAAAATCCAGATGCAGCCTCCATATGAATATTTGGGCTATGCTCTTGACCGCACTACAGTACGTCCTCAAAAGATCTCCATTAGTCAGAAAAGGCTCAAAACCTTGAATGATTTTCAAAAACTGCTGGGGGATATCAACTGGGTGCGCCCCTCCCTTGGTATTCCTAACTGTGAGCTCAGTAACCTGTTCCACACCCTTGAAGGTGATCCTGCTTTAAATAGCCCAAGGCAGCTAACTCCTAAAGCTCAGAAGGAATTAGATTTTTTTCATGAATCGGCTTCAAAAAATCTTACCTTTCCAGATTTAATCCCGGAGAAAAGGTATGGTTCTTGGTCTTCAACACTTCCGAGTCTCCAACTGCTGCTATAGCCCAATTATCTGGACCGTTAGAATGGGTTTACTTACATAACAAGCAGAATCGTACTGCTACACCTTACCTTGAGATGATAGCTAACCTTATAATTAAGGGAAGATCAAGAACCCAAGTATTACTTGGACATGATCCCCATGTAATTGTACTACCTGACCCTAAAAAAAATTGAAGCTGTTTTACCACTCAGTGAAATCCTTCAGAGAGCTTTAGCAGATTTTTCAGGAGAAATATCTTATCATTACCCAGCTGGAAAAACCTGGGAATTTCTGAAAAGGACACCTTTTATAATTTCCACCATTGTCCGCTCCTCTCCCATTCCTGATGCTCCAGTGTATTATATTGATGGCTCCTCATCAGGAAGGGGTGGAATTACAGGTCCTTCGTTGACCACTACTGTGCATACAAATTATAAATCTGCCCAACAAGTGGAACTCGCCACCCTGATACATTTACTATCCCATGTATCTGGCCCATGTAATGTGGTGAGTGATTCTGCATATGTAGTTGGTTTATTTCCTGGAATTGTCACTGCTTCTTTAAATGCCCATAATCCTATAATTCAGGAGCTGCTCCATAAACTACAAGATCTCCTCCGAAATAGAACATTCCCTATATACATCTCCCACATCCGTTCTCACAGCCGACTCCCGGGCCAATGGTTCGAGGAAACGAAGCAGCAGATCTCTTGGCAGCACCAGTATTTAAATCAGCTGAGGAAGAGCACCAGACTCTACATACAAATGCCCGCAGCCTTCAAGTACACCATGGCATCCCATGGTGACAAGCTAGACAAATTGTCCGCAACTGTCCTGTCTGTGCTCCTTTACATTGTACATCTCATGTAGCAGGAGCAAATCCTCGAGGTTTACAGACAAACCAATTATGGCAGATGGATATAACTCATACTAACTTATTTCCCAACAAACCTTTCCTTCATGTGGTCATCGATACATATTCCCGGTTCATATGGGCTGTTCCTATGACGTCTGAAAGAGCTAAATCTGTTTGTTCATTTTTACTCCAGTGCTTCTCCGTCATGGGTATTCCCCATACCATAAAAACAGATAATGGTCCTGCTTACACCAGCAAAACCTTCAAATCCTTTTGCGAGGAATGGCAGATCAAACATATTACAGGAATTCCATATAATCCACAAGGACAAGGAATAGTTGAACGTGCCCACAGAACGCTTAAAACTCAGCTATTAAAGCAACGAAAAACAAGCATGCCTCCAATGGATTCTTTATCTTTAACATTATTCACCTTAAACTTCTTAAATATACCTCAAGGAGATCCCTATACCGCGGCTGAACGTCACTTTCAAGAAGATATGCAAACTCAAAAAACAGTCAATCCACCTATCTGGGTGAAAATTGATGATAAATGGATTGCAGGTCACCTCCTCATTCGGGGAAGAGGCTATGCTTTCATTTCTACAGACGATAACGCTGCCAAGAAACTCTGGGTCCCTCTGCGACTTGTTAAGACTAGAATTCTCCAAGAATCAGAAGACAACTAATTCTTTCAATATAAAGTCTTAAATTTTAAATTGCAAGTTGCTGTTTAAACTTCCTGGATTGGTTCCTTTTAATAATGATCTTGCTTTGCAGCCTGTTAAACATGGTCCATCTTAAATAACAACAATTTTGCTTTGCAGCCTGTTGATCTTGGTTCGTCCTTTAATAAAAATAACCTTGCATTGCAGCCTGTTGATGCTTTCGCTGGAAATAACCCCTTTCTTTCTTAAAAAAAAAAAAAAACCTGCCTTGAAGCAAGTTTAAAGGTAAAAGCACCTAAGTAACCCTCCAAAAAAGGTACCATAAAAAAAATATATGTATTTTCTAAGTGTTTAATGTGTAAGTGTCTTAATGTTTCCTTGCTGCTTTGAAGTGTTTAAAGGTGAAAGCACCTAAATAACCCTCAAAAAAAAAGATATTTTGTAAGACTTTCCTAAGGTTTTTATCTATAAAAATGACTAATGAAATTTCTTCAGGTTTTAAAGAAAAATAGACTGCCGTGTATGATGTTCAGTGTCAAGGTTTTAAAAACTAATAAGTTTTCTAATGTTTTGTTTACAGGTAAAAAAATAATAAAAAATTAAAAATTAAAAAAGGAGAAAAAAGGGTGAACTCCAAGTATAGTGCTCAATATCAAAATCTTCTAACAACTAATAAAAATTTTTAATGCTTTTGTTCAAAGATTTACAGAAAAAGAACTTGGCTGCTGCAAATTCCTTCTATGATGCTCGAGGCTTTGGACTCTAATCACAGTGCTCATTACAAAAATGTTTGCTAAATCAATAAAAAATTGTTTTTCTAATGATTCTGTTCACAGGATGAGATATTCGAATCCAGTAAACCTGCGCTACAGTGCTCAATACTATAAGACTCCTAAAACAGTGCTCACCACCAAAATTTAATAATCTGCAAAAAAAGTTTTTCCTAATGTTTCCTTTCACAAGGTGTTAAAGTTTCTTCGTGTTCTTGAATTCCTGCCAAAGCCTTAAAATCTCTACTTGTGATTAACCTCGAAAAGTGTTTTTGTCTCGCCTAAGCTACAGGTACAGTTACCGGTGCCAATGTTCCCTTGCTGAAGAAGCCCTGCAAGACGCCCCACACCGATGTTCCAGACACCTGTTCCAGCACTCAAGACTCCTGTTCCAGAATTCGAGATACTTGTTCCAGTGTTCCTGAGACCCAATCCAGTGTTCCTGACAATTCAACGAGTTCCTGATCGCTGCTCTCCAAAGACTCATACTCATATGATCACCGCTATTGCTGTTCCAGAAGTAGCCCCACAGACTTTGTTCCAGACACCCGACTTTTACATAAAATATAGCAAATTGACTCTCACAAATTATGGACAGTGCAAACTACAGTCCGTTATAATCAGACAGCTAAAAACACTTTATCTTGAACTTTGCTTTGGGTCCAAAAACAAGTTAGGATCCTAAAGTAACATGTATTATCATTTTGCAATTGGAATTGTTTTTTCTTATCTTAATTTTCTGTACATTACTAAATATTTCTTACCTTTTCAATTTTTATTAGTAAACTAATCAGGGGGAGTTGTTGCAGGACTCCTAAGGGCCGCTGCATCTGCTCTGGATTGCCTCCCGAAAATCACTCCGTAGATAAGGGGGTAGTCTAAATGTGGCAGTTTATCCGACCATGTATGCTGTACTAGCTGGTATAAATATTCTCCCATGCTATCACAATCATCGTGGGACTAGCTAGATCTTACCAGCATATTAGCCTGGCCACGTAAGGACACCTAAGTAATTAGACCAGAGAGAAATGCTGTTTGCTTCCAAACAAACAAGCATGGCTCCCTGATAAAATATAAAACTACAATGAAGTAGAGGAGACTTGTGAAGGCTTGGAGAAATATTTAACTGGCATTGGTGTTGATCTTTGGTACAGTGACATGCCATCTCAGAAACCCCCTTCTCTACATTTCAAAGGCCTTCCCTTCCCGGCTCAAAACATTAGCACAGTAAAGGCCCTAGGTGAGATGCAGGGAGGAGTTACCTGAGGGCATTGGACCCTCCCTGCTTTCCATAACAATGGGAGGAAGGTCTGAGTTGCTGGGGGGTATAAACTTGCCGGTTCCCGCTCTCCCGGGCTTCTTCTTCCCGGTGGGATTTCGCCTTGTGAGCGTTTATTCCCCTTGGAAGTTTCACACGTGGTGGTCGCCATCTTGGCCTACACGTGGCTGGGGTTCTAGCCTGGAATCCTAAGCATCGGGTTTTTCCTTTTGCTGATTTGTATGCCTGAACCTGTGATAAGTAAAGTCTTTTAAAACCTCATCGGACTCCTGAGTGTTCATCCATTTCTCGCCGGCTTCGGAGGTAGAAGGGAACTTCGCTTCCCGGCACTGTCGGGACCCGGCGGAGCGCCCGACAATGTGGGTGGGATACTCTAGTAGTCACCTCAAGACTCGAGCAATTATTGATGAATTATTGATAAAATGATACTATCCTATGTTTATCCTTCTTCTTCTGGCTTTACATTATTTAACATGACGTCTTCTGGTTCCATCCATGTTGCGGCAAATTTCAGGAGGTCATCTTCTTTCCTCACAGGTAAGTAGTACTTTACTGTAAATACCACATCTTCATGTTTCACTTACCTGACATTAGACATCCAGGTTGAATCCAAGTCTTAGCTATCGCATTGAATGTTGCAATGAATAACGTTGTGCAGACATTTTTGAATGAATGTTTTTTTTCTGTTTGGGGACAGATATCCGAAGTGTATGGCTGGGTAATATGGTAGCTCAGTTTTAAATTTACTGATTATGCTTCAATCTGTTTTCTGTCAGGGTTCGACCAGACAATACCCTCACCAGCTTTGCTTAGGTGAGGGTTACTTTTGAACCACATCCCTCCAACACAGATTGTTGCCAGTATTTGGGTGAATCTGATGGTTCTTTATGATTGGACTCATAGTAATAGTTTGAGGAGGCATTTGGTATCTGATATTCTTTTCATACTGCACACAGGTGAACAGCACATACTCCAACACTGTCTGTGTTCTCCAGAGGCCATGGTATCTTTTCCCCCATTGTCAATACTGATATTAAGTTTGGCTGCTATTAAGTTTGTGCAGATGAGTTTTCTGCACAGCAATTTCATTTCTTCTATCTAGACTAATAAGTGATTTTATTAGTTTATTAGTGGGAAAATATTTTATGAGTAAAATATTGTGATCAACCTTTTATTCATTGATCATTCTGACCTATTTCTGCCATAGTTGCAATACAGATCTGTAATACCATCATCTGTTCTACTCTACTGATTGACACCCAATGCAAGGAAGAACTTTTCCTTTCTCTCATAGATTGTCATGGTATGTTCACATGAGTTCATGTTTCATTTTATTCCTTATTTTCACTTTTGGCTCACTTATATCCTGTATTAATCATTTCAGGCTATTATACCAGCATGTCATTGTCTGGCCGGCTTCAACATGAACAGTATTTTTCTCTCTGTCTGGAGGCTTAAAGTCAAAGATCAAGGAAGACACTGTCATTTTTATTGACAAATTGTTAGTAGAAAATTTGTCATTTTTGTATTGTCAATCCGGCCTCAATCCGGCCCAGGTATGCTGGTCCAGAGACTCTCAGACATGGGGCAGAGCTGTTCCTTGCTCTCCCTGTACACAGCAGTTCATGAGGCAGTCGGGAGGCATGGCGGGTTCTAGCACTGGCCCACCACCTCGGCAGACCTCACAACAAGCCAGACCACTCCCCTCACTCCACGGGCACCGCCATTTTCCACATTTGGACTTCCCTCTCGTCAGAACTCCACTCAGCAGACCAGTCCATCACAGCCCGGCTTGCGCAGCCGCTTGGCAGCGCAGATCATCAATAAATGCTTTATTTGGAGGTGTTTAAAAGAGTTTGCCTCCCGCTCGGCAAGCCTGGCAAGCTTCTCGTGTTGTATTTGATATGCCAAATTCCAGTAACTATTATATTAGGTAATTCCCATGACCTAATATAGTGGTTTGAGGCTCTTTATGTTCCTGTAGCAAGCCGATGCCCCTGGCTCTACTGGCATGAGACGGGACATATGGAGATATTACTGGTGCCCGCTCTAGCAAATAGATGATCAACGGGAAGATCGTGATCATGATCTATTGTTATTTTTCTACACAAATGGCCTTAATGTGTGCAGGGTGACAGAGATATATTCTGAATGTACAGATATATACAGATATAAAGAGAGAGATAAAGAGATAGAGATAAGCAGAAACAAATCTGATATATCTCCTTATTTCAATACTAGTTCCACATAAACAAAACACATAAACATCTATAAACAAAAATCTCATGAATCTATTTAATTCCATGCTTAGAAACATAACCAGGAAAGCAGAGAAAAATAATAGCAACATTACAAAATAATTTGTTGTACATAGAATGATTTATTTGATTAATGATATGATTTCCATTTAAGAAAATACCGTACAGGTCAGAAGACAATACTTTCAGAAGAAAGTAAGCTAACCCAGAAATCCATATTCACTTAAAATTAAGAGATAAAGAAATTTTCACATGTATAAAAACTAAGAGAATATGTAACAACACACATCAGAATACTAACGGGAAGTCTTGTGAATAGATTATCAGAAAAATAAAACACAAATTGAGGAATGGAAGGTAAGAGTTAAAGGTTGTAAAGATCTGAAAATGTTGTAGAGCCTATTACCCTCTTAAGATATTTTTAAACATGTGTCGAATTAAAATCAGAATTATATTCTTCCAAAATAGTTTTTTGTGTATGTAGAGTTAATATGTAAAACAAAAACATAAAAAGGAAAGTTAATGTACTGCATAATAAAGATGTGCTAACAATCAATTACAAAAGAGATACTAGAAAACTCTCAAACAGTTGGAAGCCATACTTCTAGCAGCCGGGAGATAGTCTGAGAGCAAGCCTGGCATGCAGGAGGGTCTGCGTTCAATCTCCAGCACCACACTGCGCCCATTCCCCAACACTTACAAGAATAGCCAGAGTGACCCGGGCATATTTTGAACAGTCCAGCGACAACAGAATAAGCATTAAACCTTTTGGTCCAATTAACCCAGAATTGACAAGAGATACTACAGTGGATAGGGTGCTTGTCTTGCATATGGCTGACCCAGGTTCAATCCCCAACATGTAATAATGTCACCCAAGCACCACCAGGAGCAAGTCTTAAGAGCGAAACCAGGAGTAATTTCTGAAAATCTCCAGGTGTGGCCCCAAAACTAAAAGTATAGAACTCAGTGTGGAAAGTAGGTAAACCTTTCGGTACCTATATTGAAAATCACAATGTGCAAAAGGAGAGAGAGCGAGAGAGAGAGAAAGAGTGAGAGTGAGAGAAAGAAAAAGAGAGAGAGAGAAAAGCCTACAATGGAGGCTGGTTTGGGAGGGTGGGAGGGAAACTAGTGCTGGGAAATATACACTAGTGGAGGGATGGTTGTTGAAGTACTGTATGAATGAAACCCAATCACGAATAGCTTTGTAATAGTCTATCTCATGGTGATTCTACTAAAAAATTAATTAAAATAAACCAGAGGGTTTTTTTTTAAATTTTTTTTTCAGTCATACCTGGCAAAACTCAGGGGTTACACCTGGCTCATTCAGGAGCCATTCACCTGGCTCCTGAATCAGGATTGATTCACTCAAGAATCAATCCTGGCAGTGCTTGAGGGACCATGTGGGATGCCAGGGATCGAACCGTGTTGGCCGCATGCAAGTCAAACACCCTACCCACTGTGCTATCACTCTGACCACAAATAGAGTTCTTTATTATCAGTAGACACAGCCCAAACTTCTCTAGAGTGAATCCTACACTTGAAATGAAATATCTCTAGAAAACAAGCTAACTCTTTATGGAGAAATATAAGTTTGATGAAACTAAGAATGTGGGCAATTGTGAAACCTAATATAATTCTAACAATAGTTTTTAATCCACTTATTTTCTTTCCATCATTTAAATAACTATTGGTTTAAAACACATACAATATTACTTTTAAAAGTAGGATTGCTGTTATTTGTGCTTGTAAATACACATTTGAATTCTTAAACATTTCAAAGATAATTGCATTTTTTAAAGAGAAGAAAATCAGCAAAAAAAATTCCAATAATTATTGCATCAAAATGAATTAGGTACCTAAGGATCAACTTAACAAAGTAGACAAAAGATCACTTGATCACCTGATATCCCGTTATTTACTGATTAGCTCGATCAGGCGCCAGTAACATTTCCATTTGACCCTAATCACGTGCCAGAGTATCCCCTGAGCCAGCTGGGTGTGGCCCAGAAAAGGGGAGGAAGAGGAAAGGCAGCATCAGTAAGAGAAATTGGTACCATTTCTGTGAGGAATAAAACACACTGTCAGACCTTTTGCTGTGTGACATTTACAATACTGAATGATGGCAGCCAGGCCACCATTCAGAGATGCCCTGAAATTCTCTGTATGTGCAGCTATACACATATATACATGTATGAGCCTGATTTGTATAAAAGGAAGCCAATATCAGCCTGCTGTGATGTGGACAAGGCTAGAAACAGGCTGGGGCATTTCTCTCAGTTCTGCAGCAAGTAATTCCAGGGTCTGGGAGTGTGTGTTCATGTGTGTATCAGTGTCTGTGTTCTCACATCTGCTTGGAGCCAGCCACCAGTGTGTTCTGTAAAGCCTGTGCTATGACACCTGGCAGAAGCCAAGTTTGTGTTTGGTGGGGTGGGGGAGGGAATGGTTATTTCCTCCTTTACCAGAAAAACAAAGTCCCTTCCCCATCCTAGTGTCATAGAGTTACGGAGCGGTGTCCTTCTTCACTAAAAATCCACCATCTCTGTCCTCCTGACTCCAAGGGAAGATGCCACTTACGGAATCATCCACACCAGCCAGCCAGCCCTGTGAGATGCTACAACATGCAGCTCAACCCGGTGGGCTCCAAATCCCCTCTGCCCTGTGATTTTTTTAAATCATTTTTATTTATTTATCTATTTGTTTATTTATCTATTTATTATTTATTTACTTATTTATACATTTATATATCATGTATCTATCCATTTATTTATTTATCTGTCTGCCTATCTATCTATCTATCTATCTATCTATCTATCTATCTATCTATCTATCTATCTATCTATCCTATCTATCTATCCTATCTATCTCTCTCTCTCTCTCTCTCTCTCTCTCTCTCTGCTCTCTCTCTCTCTCTACCTACCTACCTACCTACCTACCTACCTACCTACCTACCACCTACCTACCTACCTACCTACCTATCTATCTATCTATCTGTTTGTTTTGCCCTGGAACATCATTTGCCACTCTTGAGGGGCTGACCAGAAGCTGGTCTCCGGCGCCAAGATTGGATCAGATCATCTAGCAGCGCCGCGGTGGCCTTTCCCCAGCACCCAGATGCGGGACCCCCCTCTCCGCCCCTGCTCTCCCCTGCTGCGCCCGAGGGCTGGGGAAAGCCGCGACTCTGCAGCGCACGTGCCAAGGGGAGCCCGCGCTGAGCCTCGACGCCGCTGGCCAGCGCGTGGGGGGTCACCCCCGTGGCCACGGGACTGGAGCCGGCCACAGTGTCCGTTACCTGCACGCGCCCGCCCTGGCGGGGTTTAAATACGCTGGCGTTCGAAGGCCTCGCGACTCCAGATTGTTCCCGCCTTGCCCTCGCTGCCCTCACTGCCCTCGCTGCCCTCGCTGCCCTCGCTGCCCTCGCTGCCCTCGCTGCCCTCGCTGCCCTCGCTGCCCTCGCTGCCCTCGCTGCCCTCGCCGCTGCCGAGCGCTGCTGCTTCTGCTGATTTCGACTTCTCTCGTCTTCTGTCATCTGAGCCTGGTCGGCTCCGCCCTCCCCCCCACGCCCGGGGTCGGCCCGGGGTCTCCTTCTGGACCCCCCGGCGTGGCCCCCTCCAGCTGTGGCCCAGGCCACCGGCTAGTGACAGGCGGCGCTGAGGACGGTAGGTGGCCACCAGGTGCCCTCACCTAGGAGGCGCCACAGAATCAAGGCGGCCAGGGACAAGGGTTTCTGAGAGCCCCGGCAGGGACCTTTGGGACTCTTGAGGTGGGCATGTGTGGCCGCCAAAGCAGGTGGCCAACAACCTGTAGCCTGGCCGCTGCGTGGCGCCACCCTCCAGTGGCTCGAGTGGCCCAAACGGTGCACAGAGCTGAGACAGGCCCAGGGGTGCGGCTCTCTCAGCCCTGCAGCGTCCCCCACCCCAAGGCCTAGTGGCTCCCCCACCCCCGCTTTTTTTAAGCTTTTTGAGCCTTGTGTCCTGGCAGTGCCCTCCTGGCTTCTGCGAGAACAAGCAAATCAGCCAGGGCAGGGGCCAGGGGCTTCTGGTTCTTCACATGCCCTTTGCACCCCAGCCCTAAGGGCTGACCCAGGAATCCTCTTGGTTCCCCCAGATCCCCACCCAGAACATGCTAGGGTCCGAGGTCAGTTGGAGGGGAGGTGAGAGCGGTGAGGCAATACTAGAGGTGTTCGAGGCTCCAGGGACCTTGGCGCTGCCTCAGAGCAACAGAGCAGATTTACAGAGAGGACTTCTGCAAGTCAAGCGGGAGAACCAGAGTTCAGAACTCGGGTCTTGAGTCTCCTTTCCTGGTGCCCGTACTTCTATAATATGTTTGTTTATTGTTTATTGTTTGTGTTTCTAAGTTGTCTCATAATAAAAGGGAAGATAGTCAAACGTAAAAATTTCTTTCTTAACCTCAGAAAATAACACATTTCTTTGTAGTCATATGTGTTGTGAGATATTTGCTTTAACCAGTAGCTCAAGCTGCTTCTGAATGGCCAAATTATAAGTAGATCCTCCTTAGGACAGATCAACTGTTCATAGCAGAAATACCTGCTCATCTAGTGACCAAAACCCTCCTTATGATGATAGAACCTAGAAGCAGGATGCAAGGTTGAAAATAATTTTCTCATTCCCTTGCAGACAGTTTCTTTAAGGGTAATATTTCAGGGGCTTGAGTATGTCCTCAAATAAATGCTGCAGGAGTGTGGGGAGATAAGAGTGTTAGCCAAGACTGAGTAAGTTTGAATAAGTGAATTTGTCAGTATAACAGTTTTTTACCTTGAAACTTAGAGCTCTTTAAAAACATTCCTCAAAGCCTTCGTTTCAATACTATGCTAGTTTTAAGCATTTGCAAGTGACCTTTTAAAAAAAAAAGTGACTTTAGCACCATTTGACTAAAATTTAACTGAAATATTTTCCTTCATAAAGAGACTGGAACAAGACATTAAAAAATTGTAGCTCATAGCGCTTGCATCATTCATACTCTTGGCATGTTTTTTTTCCCTTTAAACTCTGTGAGAGGATCCGGAGTGATAGCATAGCAGGTAGGGAGTTTGCCTTGCCCTGCTGGCAGACCCGGGTCAATCCTTGGCATCCCATATGGTCCCCTAGCACTGCCAGGAGTAATTTCTGAGCAAAGAGCCAGGAAGTAACCCCTGAGGATCACCGGTGTTACCCAAAAGAAAAAAAAAAAAACTCTGTGAGAACCAGAATCACCATAATTAGAGTAATTGGGAGGTTTTAAAATTAGTGTTGTGTCTCTTGATTGACATGAAGTAAAAATTCCAGTGAGAGTCTACTTACAGTTGTATGGCATGTTTTCAGCATTCTAGGAAATGAAAGAAGAGAAATTTTGTGCTTTGGTTACCTGTTTACAACTTCCTTTTCCTACCTAAGCACACTTGTTACCACATTGAACTCTCCATTCACCTTTTTTGAGCTGTTGAGAATCAGCCTAGAAATCCTGATATCCACAGGTGGGCCTGTGCCTCCCTCCTCTGAGGGACTGAGACAAAGAACTGCTGAACCATTTGGTACACAAATGGGTTAATAAATAAAAAGAAATAATTTTCATTCTTAGTTGATTGTTAGAAGAGTAAAGAAAATTATAGCTTCTGGTCATGAATGAGTATGCTAAGATTGAGCCTGGCAGTTCAGTAGTTTAATATTTAGTTCTTTATTCCTTCTAACAGCTTTATTGAGATAAAGTTCATATAACATAAAATCCGGGGATGGGGGAAATGTATAGTTTTGTGGCTTTAGTATATGCACACAAGTGTACCTTCGTTACAATCATTTCACAACATTTTCATTACCCCAGAAGGAATCACCATACTCTAACCATCATCTCAGTTCCCTCACCTGCCCAACCCTACCCTAGGCTTTTAAATTTCTATAGATTTGTGTATCCCAGAATTTTCTTACGTATCATAATGCACCCACTCTGTTGCCTATATCAGTACTTGTTTTGCAAGGTAATCACTTGATCACTTGACATCCCGTCATTCATCCATTTGCTGGAGCCGATGTCGGTAACATTTGCATTTGACCCTATCATGTTCGGTGCAGCCCAAAAAGCATCTGCTTGTTTCAGGAATATGAAGAGCCTCAAACTATTCTTTCAGGGTCTTGATGAAGAAGTCTGACCATCTTGTAGGTGGGCGGCCACGTGATCTTTTGACATCCCGTGGGTTCTATCAGTAATGGCTCTAGTACAGCGGTCATCTCCAAATCACATTACCTGGCCAGCCCATCTGATTTTTGATGCCTTGGCAAATGAGACAGCCTCCTGACTCTGGAACAGTGATGGAGGTCGGAACTCCGATTCCTTCTCTCACTTGAGTGAGGTGTGATATTGCAAGCATAGCTCTTTCAATTCCTCTTTGGGAGATCCAAATAGCATTCTCATTCTGCTTTCGGAAAGGCCCAGGTCTCTGAGGCATATGCTAATGCAGGGAGAATGGTGGAGTTGAAGAGATGTGCCTGGAGCTGGAGGTTCTTTGTCTTTTTCACTATTTCTTCAATGCTTTGAAGGCATTCCATGTCACTCTCTTCCTCTTGCACAGCTCAGGTTTTAGTTCATTCATCATGTTGACTTCTTGATCTAGGTACACATAATTGCTGCATTCAGAGATGTTTGTTCCATTGAGAGTGAATGGGGCCAGAAACTAGTTCCAGAAACTAGTTCATTTTTTATGAACATAGTTTTGTTGAGATTCAGCTGTAGACTTATCTTTCCACATTCTAGGTCAAAGTCAGCCAGACTTTGTGCTACTTGGCTATTAGAACTATGTCGTCAGCGAAGCAGAGGTGGTGTAGTTGCGACCTTCTATCTTCACTCCCATACCTTCCCATTCTAATTGTCCCATGATGTTCTCGAGGGTGGCGCTGAAGAGTTTGGTAAAATGGTATCACCCTGTCGAACCCCTCTTTTT
>JAJIBD010000123.1:0-37601 GCA_021461705.1 Cryptotis parvus
GAGTTACTGGGTGTGAATGTATGTGTACATGTGGGCACACACAGCATGCACTAGGGGGAGTTACTGGGTGTGAATGTATGTGTACATGTGGGCACACACAGCATGCACTAGGGGGAGTTACTGGGTGTGAATGTATGTGTACTTGTGGGCACACACAGCATGCACTGGGGGAGTTACTGGGTGTGAATGTATGTGTACTTGTGGGTACACACAGGATGCACTGGGGAGTTACTGGGTGTGAATGTATGTGTGCATGTAGGCACACACAGCATGCACTAGGGGAGTTACTGGGTGTGAATGTATGTGTACTTGTGGGCACACACAGCATGCACTAGGGGGGAGTTACTGGGTGTGAATGTATGTGTACTTGTGGGTACACACAGGATGCACTGGGGAGTTACTGGGTGTGAATGTGTGTGTACTTGTGGGTACACACAGGATGCACTAGGGGAGTTACTGGGTGTGAATGTATGTGTACTTGTGGGCACACACAGCATGCACTAGCTACCAGGGCTGTGGAAAAATTAATGTTTGGTCATGAATGTTTTGGTTCTGTTTTGGACCATACACAGCAGTGCCTGGGGTTTGCTCCAGGCCTCCCTCAAGCCATGCATGTGCTCAGTCCTCTGAGGTCTGTCCTGCCTTTGGACATGAACTCCTTTCCCCAACTCCTCTTACCTCACAGCTTCATCACAGCTGCCCAGAGTAAAGTCAGCTGGCCACGTGGCCCCTTCCTGCTGCTCCCCTGCTCATAGTCTCATGCCAGACGACACTTGAGCTGGGAGCTGGGAGGTGACGGGCCCCCTTTTAACCTGCTTCAGCTCATGTGATGCTGCCATCAGATAACAGGAGTGGGGGGGGTTTGTCACATTGTCTCTAAGTCTCAGCCAAAGTCACAGAAGCTTTGCCTTGGCCCTTTTCTCAAACCTGTATGTCAAAACCAACCCTTGCCCATTTTGGTAACTTGGTAGTGTTGGATGGGGTAAGGGCAGGAGATTGGGGGGCTTTAAAGCAATGTCATCACTGCCAGGGCAATTGAATGGGGCACATTTGGGTGGCAACAGTGTGAGTCTGGCTCTAAATCTCTCTGGTTTGGGTCTCAGTTTCCCTTTTCTGCTGTGACAAGCCTGGAGGTCATACACCCATGATCTCTAAAGAAGGGGCATTGGAGATGGTGGGTGGCCTGGGGTGCTGTGGTCTGGCTGTGTCTGATAGGGCAGATCCAAAGGCCCCTTGCTGATCTCCACCTTACCCTTCCCTGAGGGCATTTCTCAGGGTACTGGTCCATACTGACCATTGTCCATATCATTATATTTCTCTGCTTTATGTGAACTCAAACTTCCATAGCTATTTGAGATCAAGGGCTTGTCTCTCTCAGAATCACTTGGCAGTGCCTGGGTACACAGGTGCTAAGGGTTTACTGATAATGTAAAGAGCCAGAAGCTGTGTGGGCAGCTTTGGTGCCCTTCTGGGTGTCCCTATAGAACAAGGAAGAAGAGAGGACAGTCCCGGCGTCATGAGGCTCCTGCAATTGTTCCCAACCAGGTACCCAGCTGTATAAATGCTGACGGCTGGAAAATCACTGTCCTGTCCCTCTGGCCTACCTACCCTACACATTTCCCTTCTCAGCAGATAGAATATAGGGTCAGGAACAAATAAAGAGGAGTTACCTCTCTTTAAAATGAAGCTGCTCCGCACTATTCACAATAGCCAGAACCTGGAAACAACCAGTATGCCCGAGAACTGATGACTGGATAAAGAAACTGTGGTACATCTACACAATGGAATACTATGCAGCTGTCAGAAAAAATGAAGTTATGAAATTTTGCTATAAATGGATGGATATGGAAAGAATCATGTTGAGTGAAATTAGTCAGAAGGAAAGAGAGAGACATAGAATGACTGCATTTATTTGCATGACATAAATATACTAGGTGATCTTACCGAAAGTGGAAATTACCACAAGCGTGGGGGAGTCAGAGGTTAGTTTAGATAGAGAAGGGAACATGTGTGAATAAATGTCTAAAGTTCTGATACTAACATAGAACTGAGCATTAAATACAGGCAAAAAAATGCAAATGATGGCTTCTAAGTGTACCGTAGTGCAACCCACAATGTGTGGGAGAAGGAGGAGAGAGAGAGGGAGAGAGAGAGGAGATAAAGAACCTGCCATTTAGGCAGGATGTGGGAGGGGGAGGGGAATTGGGGACATGGGTGGTGGGTGAGGGGCACTGGTGGAGGGCGGGGTGCTGGAACACTGTGTGACCGAAACCCCCAAGCTTGAACAACGTTGTAATTGTATATCTCACGGTGGTATAATAAAATGTTAAAAAATAACATTTTAAATTAAATAAATAAATAAATAAAAATAAAATGAAGCTGCTCCAAAGCCAGGTTGGGGTCCAGGAGGCAGCAAGGAGGACCAGGAATTGAGAAGTCCACCATGATCCTCCCACCATGATGATGCATTAGTGGGACTGAAGCAGCATGTACGGGCAGCCCCACACAGCATCATGCCGAAACCTGGATCCTTCTGCAGACTGCACCCGGCCTTTCCCAGCACTTGCAAACAGTGACCTTAGGGTCTCATGAGAGGATGAGGTTCTTTTTAAAAAATATATTTTATTATACCACTGTTAGATACACAATTACAAGATGTTCATGTTTGAATTTTGGTTCTACAGTGTTCCAGCACCCATCCCTCCACCCCTGCCCATCTTCCATCACCAATGTCCCCACCTCCCTCCCCCTTCCCACAGCCTGCCTCCATGGCAGGTTCTTTATCTCTCTCTCTCTCTCTCTCTCTCTCTCTCTCTCTCTCTCCCACTTTCTCTCTCTCTCTCTCTCTCTCTCTCCCCCCTTCTTGTTTCCCTTTCTTACACATTGTAGATTGTAATATATTATAGAACGTGATTGGTTCCACTAGTTTGACCTACCGGTCTGGACCACAAAAATGGCGGCTATTATGGTGAGAGACAGTCTCATCTGGCTGCTTCTGAGGCCCTACAGAGGTGATGGGCCCACTCCCAAAACCCATCTTGCCTCCTGGGAGCCTCATAGTCAGCTGAGCTACGGGGAGCCCCTGAGTCTCTGCATCATGGTCCTGAGCCCTGAGGCAGTTCGTGGGTGGGGCCACCAGGCCTCTGGGATGGGTCAGAGAGGGGAATGGGGACCCCAGCTCCATCTCCAGGAACACTCAGTGACTTCCACCTCTGAGAGCCGCATACTTGGGCTCGAACCTCGGCTGCTCTGAGCTGGTCTTGAGATCAGCATCTGTCTTGCATGGGTTCTGATGAGCTGTGGGGTTCGGACTGTGAAAATGGTGGCTATTCTGGTGAAAGAGTCTCAGAGGATGGGGTTCTTGAATAAAGAGATCCCATATGGGGCCCCCTCCTCAAATCTGCAGGAAACAGCTTTGGAAGTGAAGTTTTGGAATCTATCCCAGGTTCTCACCCTGCTCTCGGGTTACACTGGGGTTTGATGGTAGAGCAGAAATCAATAGCGCTGACTTAGCTGTAAAGAAATCAGTACCACACAGTTAAGCTGTTGATTGAGTCAGGAGAGAGGGCAAAGAGCAGGGAAATTGGTACATGCTGTAGTTTTGGTCTAAAGCTATGTTGAGGGGGTGGGGGTTAGCAGAATCAAACGCCCAATGTGACACCATGTCAGAGAAACAAGGTGCCCAGGTCTTTGCCCCATCAGAATCAGCGGAAAGCAGATCTCCTGCTCTGATCTTTCCTCCTCCGTCTGTGGCAGTTGAGAGCACTTCTCACTCTGTACTCAGGATGTGCAGATTCGCTTCTGAAACTCTCTCTCCCTCTTACCCCATTCACTTGCCGATTTAGACTAACGTGCCTAAACTACATTTCTAGATTTAAATCTAAGTTATCAACACCAGAACAGAGTATAGATGTTCGGTGTATTCTCTCAACCCTCTGTCAGGCTTTTCTTGAATTCTAAACATACGGTTTGCAACATTCCCTGTGCTCTCTATTCCTGACAAATGCCACAGAGCTTTATTTTCAATAAAGTCACCATTTGTCACACAAAGGCAGTTTCTGTGATACACTTCCGGGAGTAGGAGTAGGTCTGCTGGGCTAGGACTCCCAGGCACGCCGTGCTTCAGAGTGAGCCTCTCAGTGGGCTTTCAGTGGGTTACGATGGGCTCTGCACCCAAAGGTGGCTCTGCAAAGTATGGTGAGTTCATGCCAGTTCCGCTACAGAAAGGGCAAGAGCAAAGTTTAGTATCAGTGCGTCTAGCTTCAGGTTTCTACTGCTGGACTGAAAACCCTTCTTAAATAATGAAACAAACAACACGTACACACACACACTTTTCATCACCGTTTTGACTTTTTTTTTTTTACAACCTCTGATACTCTTTGCTTAAATGGCACAAAAAATTCATAGGCATATCTTTGCTCTGAGAAACTAAATCGTGGGGGAATTCAAACGTAATCTGATTGTCGGGGAGACACTGGGGTTCCCAACAATATCAGGAAACGAGTTCCCTTCTACCTCCGAGGTCAGTGGGGAATGGATAAAAAACCCTCGAGTTCAGCACAGTTCCAAAAAGCTTTTACTAATCATCCATCAATAGTTAAACAAGCTCTGCCACTACAATCCAAGATAATGGGATTCCTCAGACCTCTAGCTCTTGTTCCACTCTAACCCAATCTCCCACCAAAGTGGATGGATGTACCTCAAGTCAGTTCCCTTATATATACAAAGTAATAATCCTATTCAGGGAGGGTAGTGTCAACAAAGATCAACAAATCAGCTTCTAGGTGTAGATGTAGGGTGGGCCACACTAGAGTGGTGTCACATTTGTTTCTGGTCTAAACAAATGCGTGTGCCAGGGACTAGTTTCTTCCTCCAAGATTATCTTTTATGTCAAAACACTGGAGAGAGAGGGCTGGTATAAAGAAATACATCTTAATGGATGCATATTCATGGGGAGAAACATCATAATTTCATGGGCTTCATGCAATTTATTTATTTATTTATTTTTTGCTTTTTTTGGGGGCCACACCTGGCGATGCTCAGGGGTTTCTCCTGGCTCTGCACTCAGGAATTACTCCCTGGTGTTCCACGGGGGACCATATGGGATGCTGGGGATCGAACCCAGACCGGCATGGGCCAGCCGCGTGCAAAAGGCTTCATGCAATTTAGATGGTACCTACAAGGTCTCCTTCTGATTCTATTTTGCACCAAGGTGATTCTGGATGTCTTGTCCTGTTTACTGAAAGGGTCATGCTTGCCTGCTTGAGGGAAAACTAGTATGATCCTTCCTTTAATCTTAAACAGTAGTCTCAATGTAGCCTGGATGGTGCTCTCCTGGTAAATTCTAACTGTCCGATGCTGGGACTAGTGGGTATTAGGAGGAATTGTGTCCTGGGTCTGGAGTGGGTAGGGCATTTTTCTTTCACATGGATGACCTGGGTTGACCCCCAGCATCCCATATGGTCCCCTGAACACTGCCAGAAGTAATTCCTGAGTGCCGAGTCAAGAGTAACCCCTGAGCATCACCAGGTGACACCCCCAAAAGAAAGTAAATAAAAAGGAGGAATTGTGCCCAATCTAGATAACACTGAAATCATAGTAGAGACTGTAATAATATTTCAGAAGTTATAATAATATTTCAGAAGTTATTACAGGAGTCAAAGTGGCTTCTGTAACTGCCACACCGTCAGTATTTACACAGGAGAGATCTCATTAGCATGAACACTGGCTTAAGGACATGAAAATGCTTAAACTGTAAGTAGATTAAACAGCTAAGATCCTAAGCTAGCTAGGCCCATCATCCAACAGCTGATGGTAATGTTTTTTGCGGGAGAGGGTCCTGAGTCACAGCCTGAAATGCCCAGGGTTTAGTCCTGGTTCTGTACTCAGGGTTCACTTCTGGTGGTGCTTGGGGGGACAATATGGGGTGCCTGGGAACAAACCTGGCTGGCCACATGCAGGCACTTGCCTATACCCCCCTCTATTATCTCCATCCCCAAAGGCTAATATTCTTTTAAATTTTGTCTGGCCCATGGTTTCTCTAAAAGCAATATGGAAGGTCCTTCTCTAGCACTAGGCCAGCTTATAGGCAGCCTGTTCAAGAATAAATCCAGGTAATGATTCAGGGGCAGCAGAGAAAGCTCTCATTTTCCTCTGAGTCCACTTAGCTCTAACTGCCAGCCAGAGCAGTAACTCAGGTCCAGACAGAAGCAGGCAGGAACAAAGGGGCCCCCAAAGCCCTAAAAACATTGTTTCACTTTCGATTTGTTCAATTTCCTTAGGGTTTAAGATATCTAAGGAATCAAAAGGTTTGGACCTAAGGAAATAACCAAAAATTCCCATATCACTTGGTGCACTTCCTCAGACATCACCCACGAGGGTGGGCAACTGGAGGGTAAATATGCCAACTCCGAGTAGAACTGACGACCAGGCTCTCAGGGAGAGAGGGTTACTTGTTGCAGGACTCCTAAGGGCCGCTCCATCTGCTCTGGATTGCCTCCCGCAAATCACTCCGTAGATAAGGGGGGTAGTCTAAATGTGGCAGTTTATCCGACCATGTATGCTGTACTAGCTGGTATAAATATTCTCCCATGCTAAGAAATTACACTACTAAACATATATGCACCCAACGAGGGGTCAGCAAAATACATAAAACAACTGCTAAGAGACCTCAAAGAAGACATTAACAGTAGCACAATAATAGTTGGAGACTTCAACACTGCTCTATCAACGATGGATAGATCAACAAGACTGAAACTCACCAAGGAAATATTGGACCTGAAGGAAGAAATGGAAGAAAGAGAGCTAGTGGATATATACAGGGCTTTTCATGCCAAAAAAAGCTGAATACACATTTTTCTCTAGTGCACATGGAACATTCTCCAAGATAGACCACATGCTGAGCCACACAGCATACCTCAATAAAATTTAAAAAGATAGAAATTGTGTCAGCTATCTTTTCAGACCATGATGCACTGAAAATGGAAGTTAACCGTACACAGAAACAGGGAGTCAAACCAAACACCTGGAAACTGAACAGCTCACTGCTGAACAACAAATGGGTCATAGAAGAAATCAAACAGGAAATCCAAAGATTGCTGGAAACAAATGAAAATGAAGATACCAATTATAAGAACTTGTGGGACACGGCAAAAGCCGTGTTAAGAGGGAAGTTTATAGCTCTGCAAGCATTCATCAGGAAACAAGAAAGGGCCCACATAAATAACCTGACTACACAGCTGAAGACATTAGAAAAAGACCAACAAAAGGAGCCCAACCCAGGCAGAAAAAAAGGAAATAATAAAACTTAGAGAGGAAATCAATGAGTTGGAAACCAAAAAAGACAATCCAAAAGATTAATGAAACCAAGAGCTGGTTTTTTTGAAAAAATAAACAAGATTGACAAACCATTGGCAAGACTTGTAAGGACAGGGAAAGAGAAAACCCAAATAAACAGAATCAGAAATAAAAAGGGTGACATCACAACAGAAACCACAGAAATCCAAAAGATCATCAGAGATTACTTTGAGAGCCTGTATGCCGTGAAACATGAGAATCTAGAAGAAATGGATCAATTCCTGAAGTCCTATAACCTCCCACGGCTGAAACAAGAAGATCTCCAATACCTGAATAAACCCATCACCATCGAGGAAATAGAAACAGTAATTAAAAGTCTGCCCAAACACAAAAGCCCAGGTCCAGACGGATTCCCTAGTGAACTCTACCAAACCTTTAAGGAGGACCTACTGCCAGTCCTTTTCAAGCTCTTCCAGGAAATAGAAGAAACAGAAACACTCCCAAACAGCTTCTACGAGGCACATATCACCCTGATACCCAAAGCAGGGAGAGACAACACAAAGAAAGAAAACTACAGACCAATCTCTCCCTGATGAACACGGATGCTAAGATCTTCAACAAAATACTAGCAAACAGAATCCAAAGACTCATCAAGAAGATTATACATCATGACCAAGTAGGATTCATCCCGGGAATGCAAGGATGGTTCAACATTCGCAAGTCAATTAACATAATACATCATATCAATAAAAGAAAAAATAAAAACCATATGATCCTTTCAATAGACGCAGAAAAAGCATTTGACAAGATCCAGCACCCGTTCATGATTAAAACGCTCCAGAAAATGGGAATTGAAGGGACTTTCCTCAAGATAGTTACAGCCATCTCCCAAAAGCCCACAGCAAGCATCATTCTAAATGGGGGAAAAGTTGAAAGCCTTCCCCCTGAGATCAGGGACAAGACAAGGTTGCCCCCTCTCACCTCTTTTATTTAATATAGTACTGGAAGTACTTGCCATAGCAATCAGAGAAGAAAAGGACATCAAGGGCATCCAGATAGGCAAGGAAGAAGTCAAGCTATCATTATTTGCAGATGACATGATATTATACCTAGAGAACCCTAAACTCTCTACCAAAAAACTCCTAGAAACAATAGACGCATATAGTAGAGTGGCAGGATACAAAATCAACACCCAAAAGTCAGTGGCTTTCCTATATACAAATAACGAAAGAGAAGAAAAGGATATTAAGGAAACTATTCCATTCACAATTGTGCCACAGAAAATCAAATACCTAGGAATCAACTTACCCAAGTATGTAAAGGACCTGTACAAAGAAAACTACAAGACACTGCTCCAAGAGATAAAAGAGGACACAAGGAAATGGAAACACGTTCCCTGTTCATGGATGGGGAGAATCAACATTGTCAAAATGGTAATACTCCCTAGAGCTCTGTACAGATTCAATGCAGTCCCTATGAGGATACCGATGACATTCTTCAAAGAAATTGACCAAACGCTCCTGAAATTTGTATGGAACAATAAACCCCCCAAGGATAGCTAAAGCAATCCTCGGGAAAAAGAAGATGGGAGGCATCACCTTTCCCAACTTCAAACTGTACTACAAGGCAGTAGTAATTAAAACAGCATGGTATTGGAATAAAAACAGACCTGTGGACCTATGGAATAGAATTGAGTATCCTGACACCCAACCTCAAACACATGATCATTTAATCTTTGATAAAGGTGCAATGAGTCTAAAATGGAGTAAGGAAAGCCTCTTCAACAAGTGGTGTTGGGAAAACTGGGCAGCAACATGTAAAAAAATGAATTTGGACCTGTGTCTAACACCATGCACAAAAATCAGATCAAAATGGATTAAAGATCTCAATATCAGACTTGAATCCATAAAGTACATTGAAGAAAATATAGGAAAAACCCTCCCACGACATTGAAGCTAAAGGCATCTTCAAAGGTGAAACATCACTAACAAAGCAACTAGAAGAAAAGATAAACATATGGGACTACATGAAACTAAAAAGCTTCTGCACCTCAAAAGAAACAGTGACTAAGATACAAAAGCAGTCCACAGAATGGGAAAGAATATTCACCCAATACCCATCTGATAAGGGGTTAATATCCAGGATATATCAGGCACTGGTAGAACTTTACAAGAAGAAAACAAACAACCCCATCAAAAAATGGGGAGAAGAAATGAACAGAAACTTCAGCAAGGAAGAAATTCGAATGGCCAAAAAACATATGAAAAAAATGCTCATCATCACTAATCATCAGAGAGATGCAAATCAAAACAACAATGAGATACCACTTTACACCACAGAGACTGGCACATATTCAAAGAGCAAGAACAACAAGTGCTGGCGTGGATGTGGGGAAAAGGGGACACTCATCCATTGTTGGTGGGAATGCCGGCTGGTACAGCCTTTCTGGAAAACAATATGGACTTTCCTCCAAAGACTAGAAATTGAACTCCCATTTGACCCAGCCATACCACTCCTGGGAATCTACTCTGGGAAACCAAAAATACACAGCGGAAACACCATCCCTACTTTTATGTTCATAGCAGCATTATTCACAATAGACAGAATCTGGAAGCAACCAGAGTGCCCGAAAATCGATGACTGGATAAAGAAGCTTTGGTACATCTACACAATGGAATACTATGCAGCTGTTAGGAAAAATGAAGTTATAAAATTTGCCTATAAATGGATGGACATGGAGAAGATTATGTTGAGCGAAATTAGCCAGAAGGAGAGAGACAGATACAGAATGACTGCATTTATTTGCATGGCATAAATATATATCTACATATTATGATACCAATATCCAAGGTCAAGTGAAGCATATATCGGGAGGTCTTGTCAAAGGTGGAAATTATCACAAACGTGTGGGAGTCAGAGTTTAGGAAAGACAGAAAATGGAACAGGGTGCTAATAATAGTCGAGGGTACTAATGCCAACCTAGAACTGAGCATTAAATAGAGGCAAAAGGATTCACATGACAACCTTTTAATGTATGTTCTGTAATCCATAGTCTGGAAGGGAAGGAAAAGAGAAAGAGAGAGAAAGGCAAAAGAAATAAAGAACCTGCCATGGAGCAGGGGCTGGGGAAGGGGGGGGGAACCGGGGATGTTGTTGGTGGGAGATGGGCACTGGTGGAGGGACGGTTGCTGAAACACTGTATGACCAAAAACCAAACATGAACTTTTTAATTGTATATCTTTTTATTTGTATGGAGATGGGCACTGGTGGAGGGACGGGTGCTGAAAGACTGTATGACCAAAACCCAAACATGAACTTTTTAATTGTAAAAAAAAAAAATATTCTCCCATGCTATCACAATCATCGTGGGACTAGCTAGATCTTACCAGCATATTAGCCTGGCCATGTAGGACACCTAAGTAATTAGACCAGAGAGAAATGCTGTTTGCTTCCAAGCAAACAAGCATGGCTCCCCTGATATACTCAAAGGCAACTAAAATATAAAACTACAATGAAGTAGAGGAGACTTGTGAAGGCTTGGAGAAATATTTAACTGGCATTGGTGTTGGTCAAGGTACAGAGACATGCCATCTCAGAAACCCCTTCTCTACACTACAAAAGCATTCCTAAGCAGATTTCGGCTCAAAACATTAGCACAGTAAAGGCCCTAGGTGAGGTGCAGGGAGGGGATTACATAAGGGCATTGGACCCTCCCTGCTTTCCATAACAGTGGGAGGAAGGTCTGAGTTACAGGGATATAAACTAGCCGGTTCCGCCCTCGCTTCCTTCTTCCTTGTGGGATCTCTCTCCTTGTGAGCATTCATTTCCCTTGGAAGCTTTTACACGTGGTGGTCGCCATCTTGGCCTACACGTGGCTGGGGTTCTAGCCTGGAATCCTAAGCATCGGGTTTTTCCTTTTGCTGATTTGTATGCCTGAACCTGTGATAAGTAAAGCCTTTTAAAACTGCATCGGATTCCTGAGTTTTCATCTGTTCCTCGCCAGCTTCGGAGGTAGAAGGGAACTCGCTTCCCAGCACTGTCGGGGACCCGGCGGAGCGCCCCGACATTTGGCGTCCCTGGGTGGGCAAGAACCACCAACCTTTCGGTTAACAGCCGAACGCTCAAGCACCTTCCCCTTTCGCTGTGCACAGAGCCTAGGAACTAAAAACTTCTTAGGAGCTGAATCTATTAAGGCAAATGTTTCTTAATCACTTCTTTCCCCTTCCCAATAATTTAAAGTTTTGGCCTCCCAAACGGTTTTCAGCCTGGCAATTCAATCAAGGACCTGAGAAAGAGCTGCAAGGGCCTTGCAGTGCTGGGGTCGCTGTGCCGAGGGAAGGGGGGACGGGATAGCCAGGGTTGTGCTTTGCTGTGCTCAGGGATCTTGTGGTGCTGGGGATTGAACCAAGGTTAATTTTAATGCCTCTACCCTCTCTCCAGCTCTTTTTAGGGGGAGAGGGGGAACTGGGATCCTCAACAAGTGGTGTCCAGAGGCTGCCCAGGGCACCAGGACCTGAACCCAAGGCACTGAACATGCAGAGCATTGTTCAGCCCTTTGAGTTGAGCAAATGCTCCAGCTACAGAACATTTTCTTTATCATCCTCACCTGTCATGATGGATGCTACACAGCAGAGGACTCGCTGGGAAAAGTCTTGGATTGAGCTTGGAAAATAAATGTGTAATACTAAAAAAAAAATCAGCAAAGCTATTCATCTTTATTTATTTATTTATCCACTTATTTATTTATTTATTTATTCATTTATTTATTTATTTTTGCTTTTTGGGTCACACCCGGCCATGATCAGGGGTTTCTCTGGCTCTGCACTCAGGAATTACTCCTGGCGGTGCTTAGAAGAAGACCATATGGGATGCCGGGGATCGAACCCAGGCCGGCACAGGCCGGCCGTGCAAGGCAAACGCCCTACCCACTGGGCTATCGCTCTGGCCCAAAGCTATTCATCTTTAAAATAAGAAAATAACCCACCTCAAAATTAACACACACACTGACTCATCCATGCCAAATTGTCCCCACAAGCAGATTAAAATGGACAGTGATAGAATCTCATACCAAAGTGACTCAAATATGATGCTTTAGAGACTGACCTCAGCTAAAATAGCCACAAGTCACCATCCTGCCTGCTTGAGGGCAGCCCTGGCTTATTTCACTCATGTGGTGGCAGAAGAGGTGCCACTCTTCTCAGCTAATAGTCAGACAGGCTTTTCCTGTTATAGAAGTCAAGGACTAACTTAGCAGCAGTGATCTATATTAAGAATCATATTCTCTCCTTCAAAGTCTAGACAGTATATCTGTAGCTCCTGCTTATCTCAGGGACCAGAGTTTTCAGTCCTTATGTGGATGGGTAAAAGTGATTGTTAAACACTTTTCTCAGTATAACATATACTCTTAAAAAAGAACTTAACTCATATACAAAACTTAACAAAAACAACCCAATCAAAAAACTGGGTAAAACACTTATATATCCAGGAACCTATAAATGCCAAAAAAACGCATCACCAGGGAAATGTGAATTAAGACCGCAATTAGATACCACTTCACACTTGAGAGAATGTCTTCTTCACAAGCAACAAATGTTGGAGAGGGTGTGGAGAAAAGGAACTTTTTTTTTTCTTTTTTGGTACTCCTGGCTCTACACTCAGGAACTACTCCTGGTGGTGCTCAGGGGACCATATGAGATGCTGGGGATCAAAGCCGGGTCAGCTGCGTGCAAAGTAAACACCATCCCTGCTGTTCCACCCTGAAAAAGGAACTCTGTGCACTGTTGGTGGAGCTATAAATTGATGCCACCATTTTGGAAAACACTATGGAGTTTCCTTTAAGCAGCTTAATATATGGGACCAGAGCTCAATGGGCTAAGCACAAGCTTTGCATGCAGGAGGCCCAGTTCAAACCCCAGCAGCAAAAGGTCCCCCCAGACCCACCCCACCCCAGTATCAAAGGAAGTGATGTTAAGGATAGAGCCAGAGCTGCCCCCACCCTCCAAAAAAAAGCTATTGAGGGCACAGTAAGACCTAGCAAGTCTATGTTTTGAGTATCTATACAAGAATTTAACACAAAATCATAACCTCCCCTAAGTTGATGACAATGCTATTTACAATAGCTAAAATATGGAAGCAAATGAAGTGCCTATCACTAGATTATTAGATCAAGATCACTGTATCACTGTCTTCCCATTCATCATCGATTTGCTCGAGCGGGCCCCAGTAACATCTCCATATGTCCTGTCTCACGCTAGTAGAGCCCAAGGCATCTGCTTGCTCCAGAAACATAAAGAGCCTCAATCCATTCTGGAATGAGTCTATAATTGTTACTGGTATTTGGCATATATATCGAATACAACACGGGTAGCTTGCTAGGCTCTGCCGTGCAGGTAGCATACTCTTGTAGGCATCTCTAAGTTCAGCATTTATTGATGAACCGCAGCGGCCGCAAGCGGCCGCATGAGCCAGGCGCTGATAGGCTGGTCTGCTGGGTGGAGGTCTGACGAGAGAGAAGTCCGGATGTGGAAAATGGAGGCCCTCATGGGTGGGGGTCGTCTGGCTTGTTGCGAGGCTCTGCTGGGATGGTGGGCCAGGACTAGAACCCACCATCCCTCCCCGGCGCCTCGTGAGCAGCTGGTCACAGGGGAGAGTCAGTAGCAGCTCTGCCCCATGTCTGCGAGTCTCTGGACCGGCATACCTGAGCCGGATTTAAGAAAGACGCTGCAGGGTGGAACTTCGATGAGCCAGGCGCTGATAGGCTGGTCTGCTGGGTGGAGGTCTGACGAGAGAGAAGTCCGGATGTGGAAAATGGGAGGCCCTCATGGAGTGGGGGTCGTCTGGCTTGTTGCGAGGCTCTGCTGGGATGGTGGGCCAGGACTAGAACCCACCATCCCTCCCGGGCGCCTCGTGAGCAGCTGGTCACAGGGAGTCAGTAGCAGCTCTGCCCCATGTCTGCGAGATCAAGATGCAGCATATTTATTTGAGGGAATACTATTCATCTACAAAGAAATGAAAAGTTGGGGCCAGAGCGATAGCCCAGCGGGTAGGGCGTTTGTCTTGCACGCTGCCGCCCATGCCGGCCCGGGGTTCGATCCTCGTCATCCCATATGGTCCCCCGAACACTCACTGCCAGGAGTAATTCCTGAGTGCAGAGCCAGGAGTAACCCCTGAGCATCGCCGGGTGTGACCCAAAAAAAAAAAAAAAAAAGTTGTCCACTGCAACAAAATGGAAGGCGCTTTAGGGGAATTACATGAAACAAAATAATGACGAAAAATATGAATACTGGATGATTTTACACACCTGTGCAACAGAAGTATAGATGAACAGACAAAAGTCAAGCCAGAGGACAACGATAAACTAAGCTAAGGAAAAGCAGTTAGGGGAGTGCAAGAGTTCATGCCAATACAATGAAAAGTTAAAAAGTTTTTTCACTAAAAATTAGCAAGTATAATTTGACAGATCCCTAAAAAAGACTTACCCCTACTCAAATTATGGTTGAAGGCAAAATCTGGAAATAAATTATTTTAAATTCATCAGCTTCAGGAAGTACAAACTGCAGACTTCATAAGTGAGGCATGACAATAAAATAAGTGACTGCCCCGGGGTGACCAGTCAAAGCATGCAAAGTCTCAGAAGCAACGGGGAGAGCTGGCATTTAGCTCTCCCCTAGCCGAGCTGACCATGAGGCTCCCAGGAGGACAGACAGGTCTTGGGTGTTGGCCTATCACCTCTAGGGGCCCCCCTGGAAGCAACTGGATGAGACTCGCCCACCACAATAGCCGCCATTTTCGCTGTCCGACGCTGCAGCACATCAGAACCTGCCCAGGAGAGACACCCATCTCAGGACCAGATCAACAGAGTAGCCGAGTTCGAGCCCAGGTAGGCGGCTCCCAGAAGTAGAAGTCACCGGCATTCGTCAGATGGAGCTTGGGCCACCCTTTCCCCTCTCTATCTTGTTCGGGAGCCCGGTGGCCCTGCCCAGGAACTGCACTGGGGCGACCAGCCATAGCATACAGAGTCTCAGATGCAATGGGTAGGGCTGGCATTCAGTTATCCCCTAGCCCAGCTGACCTTGAGGCTCCCAGGAGGACAGGTGGGTTTTGGGTGTTGGCCCATCACCTTTGCGGGGCCCTGGAAGCAGGTGGATGAGACTACCCACCACAATAGCCGCCATTTTCACTGTCCGGACGTGGTCCATCAAACTAGTGGAACTAATCATGTCCTAGAATATACTCATTCCACGATGTGTAGGAAAGGTAGGCAGGAGGGGAGAGATAGAGAAAGAGAGAAAGGAGATACAGAACCCGCCATGGAGGTGGGTTGGGGGAGGGGGAGGAAGGTAGGGACATTGGTGATGGGAGATGTGCACTAGTGGAGGGATGGGTGTTGAAACACTGTAGAACCAAAACTCAAGCATGGGCATCTTGTAACTGTATATCTAAAGGTGGTGTAATAAAATAATAACAAAATATAATAAGTGAGGCATATTGCAATGAGGACATTAAAACTAACACTAAGGGGGCAGGAGTGATAGTCCAGCGGGTAGGCGTTTGCCTTGCTTGTGGCCGGCCCATGCAGGCCCGGGTTCGATCCCCAGGCATCCCATATGGTTCCCCAAGCATCACCAGGAGTAATTCCTGAGTGCAGAGCCAGGAGAAACCCCTTAGCGTCGCCGGGTGTGAACCAAAGAAGAAAAAAAAACTAACACTAAGGACAATCTCCAAAAGAGGAAACTTTTTCTGATTTGTTGATCCCAGGCCTTATTGTTCCTGTCAGAGCAGTCTGCAGCTGTATCATGAATTGCAAGACTCAATGGACTGGATATGTCCAGAAAGATGAAAAATATGGAGAAAAACATTTTTGGCTAGCTCCATATGGTTCAAAGGGTAAGTACTTACCCTTAATTCTCAAAGGAGAAAAAGCAGACAGACAGTACAGAACAATCTTTGCCATTTTTCCAACTTCTGTATTGATGACAACAAATAACAAATGCAAGAGAAATAAAGATGAGATAGACCTTTTATTTTATTTTATTTTATTTTTTTGCCTTTTTGGGTCACATCCGGCAATGCTCAGGGGCTACTCCTGACTCTGCACTCAGGAATTACTCCTGGCGGTGCTCGGGGGACCATATAGGATGCAGGGGTCGAACCCAGGCCAGCAGAGGCTGGCCGCATGCAAGGCAAACGCCCTACCCGATGGGCTATCGCTCCCGCGCCCGAGAGATAGAGCTTTATATATATATATATATATTTTTTTTTATATTTATATTTATATTTATATTTATATATATATTCACTAAAGCAGTAGTTTTTTTGTTAGTCAGAAAAAAGTTAAAACCATTTATCAGATATTACCTAAAATTTGGCCTTTAATTATGCCTAGTTAGGAACTAAAGTGTCTCAACATGGCCAGCTGCTATGGCTCCAAGCCATTTCAATAAAAATGTTTAATCTTTTGTTCTATTTGTTGAGTCATGTATAAGTTCACCTGGCCTTCCAGGCAGTACTCAGGGGGCACTGTGGCTTTCTGGTGATCTCAGTCAATTGGGTTACCATTAAATTTTATTTTATATATATATATATACATATATATGTATATATATAATTTTTTTTACTAAATCACCGTGAGATAGTTACAGAGCTTCACAATGGGATTTCAGTCATACAATGTTCCAACACCTATCCCAATACCAGTGTATATTTCCTATCACCAATATCCCCAGTTTCCTGGGGTCAGAGCGATAGTCCAGTGGGTAGGGTGTTTGCCTTGCAGGCAGCAGACCCAGGTTCCATCTCCGGCATCCCATATGGTCCCCCACACAGTGCCAGGACTGATTCCTGAGCGCAGAGCCAGGAGTGACCCCCTGAGCATCGCTGGGTGTGACCCAAAAAGCAAAAAAAAAAAATACCCAGTTTCCCTACTGCCCACCCTCCCCCAGCTGCCTCTATGGCAGGCTCTCTCTCTCTTCCTCTCTCTCTCTATATATGTATATATACATATACATATACATACATACATACATACATACATACATACATACATACATACGCTCCCCACATGGAGCAGCCCATGGAGTTCTGAGGGCGGCAAATGGCTCAGCCAGCCCCTGGCCGAGTCCAACACAGCTCCTAGGGTTTGCTCACACGTGCGGGGGTGGGGGCACGCTGGCTGGATGTGGAGTGGGGATTTGGGCTCCTCCTCCCTTCCTCCACCTCCATGTTGGTGCGTGTGGCTGCGAGCTCCCCAACTACCACAGCCAGCATCACTGGAAGAGAGACACTCCAGACTCATAGATACGCAGGCACAGTCTTAGATAATACTGGAAGTTAGGACCAGGTCCTTCCCAGAATCTTTCACATTTATTTTATTTTATTTTTTGCTTTTTGGGTCATACACGGCGATGCTCAGGGGTTACTCCTGGCTCTGTACTCAGGAATTACTCCTGGCAGTGCTCGGGAGACCATATGGGATGCTGGGGATCAAACCTGGGTTGGCTGCGTCATGGAGCAAATGCCCTACCCGCTGGACTATTGCTCCAGCCCCAACATTTATACACTGTATACAGTTCTAGGCAGGTTCTAGTCATGACCCGTCACCCAGTGAGCCTAGCAAGAAGCCAGAGGAACCCCCACACCATGAGATCAGTCATTCTCAACATCCGACTCCACAGCTCCTCAGAGCTCCACCCAAGGGAAAAGTTGATCTCTTGCCGTTGAAGTTCATCAGTAAATGCACGAGATTTGAGCCTACTACTGAGAGTATACCACCTACATGGCAGAGCCTGGCAAGCTACCCGTGTTGCATTTGATATGCCAAAAACCAATAACAGTTATAGACTTCATTCCCATGACCTGAATGGTTTGAGGCTTTGTGTTCCTGGAGCGAGCAGATGCCCTTGGGCTATACTTGCTTTCGACAGGATGTATGGAGATGTTACTGGTGCCTGCTCGAGCAGTGAGTTATCCTGTCTGTCCCAAACACTTCTATAGCACCTAGGACAGACTAAATTTCTTCTGAGAAAGAGCGTCCTTTTGCACAGGGCCACTTGTGTGCCAGAAGCAGAATCTTACTTTCATTTGTCTTTTTTTGCTTTTGGGTCACACCCAGCAATGCTCAGGGGTTACTCCTGGTTCTGCACTCAGGAATCACTCCTGGCAGTGCTCGGGGACCATATGGGATGCCGGGGATTGAACCCGGGCGGCACAGGCTGGCCGTGTGCAAGGCAAATGCCCTACCTGCTGAACTATCGCTCCAGCCCCTGTCTTTTCTTAATGAGTGTCCAGTACTGGACCAAAGAGGGTTGTCATTGTCCTGATTATTTTGTCTCCAAATGAAGAGATCAGCTTAGGTGATTTGCTTAAATGCAATGCTCCCAACAGAGAGAAATTAACCCACTCCTTGGTGCTGCAACCAGTTCACTGAGCACACCATGAAGACAAGGGCCTGCCTGCTGAAGTTTACATTCTCCTATTACATAAACAAGGATAAATCAAGAGATAAGTGACAAACTAGGAAATGATAATTAAAGGGGGATAGAGTAAAATATGTCTTAGCAGGATTTACATTTTCCATGTTAAAAAAAATTTTAGAAAAGAAAAAAAATTCTAATCAATTCACTGTGTCAATAATCATTTTGAAACTAATCAGATCAACTTGATCAGAGCAAAAATGGTTAAAAAAGTAATCCAGTAACTCTAAGATAGTCTTAAATTCTCCTACCTAATCCATAGCCACTCAGTTATGGCTGGATAGGGATACACAGAAAAATTCAACAGGGGTTGAAAAAGTGTAGAGTGACACTTCTATAAGCCTCAACTTGTTTCTAAACTTGAAATTCATCTATAAACCTTCCCAAATCCATCTGGCACGAAGACTGCCATGTTTTAAAGCAGGCCTCTCGCCCCTGCTTTACACATACAGAACCACAGAAGACAGGCATGACAACCTGAGTAACTCTTCTGAGTCACTCTCATGTTTGCCAAATTCAAGCAAAAACATTGATTAACCTTCTCAGAGCTTTCCAGAATTTGACCAGTGTCATGGGTTGTTTATATCCCATGACTTGGTTATTTCTGTAACATTAGTTCATTCAATACACAGAAATAGGCCATGCTAACTTCAGTCATGTCATGGACAGTGATGGTTGACCAAGAATACACAGAGAGAGAGAGAGAGAGAGAGAGAGAGAGAGAGACAGAGACAGAGACAGAGACAGAGACAGAGACAGAGGCAGAGACAGAGACAGAGACACTGTATGCTAGTAATATTTGGGTAGAAATCCTCCTAACAGTTTGTTTGCTTAAAAGAGCATTGATAAGCACCGAACAACATATGCTCTGCTTAGATAAGCATTACATTTCCAAGTAACTTCTTCAAGTTCATCAGGAGTTAGAGAAACCTAAAGGGGTTGTGGATTCCACCATCCTCTACAAACCAGAAAAAAAAAGGAAATATAGTCTAGTTTTTTCAGTCACCAGAAATATCAAGCTTTCTTTCAGGAAGTGACATGCTTGGGAAGCTGAGAACATCCTCTGGACACTGGTTTATTCAGAGCCTTGTGCTGTGGCAATCAAGAATACTTGGGACAAGGAAAAAGTTCCTGGGCCTGGCACCATAGTACCGGGTAAGGTACTTGCCTTGCACATGGCCAATTCAGGTCAGGTTCCCAGTATCCATCCCATCTGGTCCAAGCACCACCAGGAGTAATTCCTGAGGGCAGAGCTAGGAGTAATTTTTTGAGCATCACTGGGTGTGGCCCAAAAACAAGAGAGGTAGCCATGAAAAGAGTTCCTTATGAGAGAGAGACAGAGAGACAGAGACAGAGACATTCCTTACATAATATCCCAGTGGCTTTTTCTTCTTTTGGTTACTATGATAACCAATGAAAGAGGTTTTGCCATTTTTCTGGTATTGGAACCGGACTATTCTGAGAACACTGTGGCAGAAAGAGGTGCTCTACTTTAAAGAGTTTGAGTAGAGAGTAAAAAGTGGTATGGGATAAGTGTTATTTACTGTCCCTTCTTCACCCTTGTGAAACAAGCATTTTTTTTTTTGGAGGGTTGGAGGGCTGCAGAGGTTTCCCCCAACAAGGCACAAGGAGTCACCACCAAAGCATACACTCACCCTTTCAACTAGGTTCTTGGCCCAAGCAATTAATTTTATTACCAGTCCTTGCCCCCAAGACCTCTAATCATTCGCTTTACCGGACAAAACTGACTCACCGACTGCCAGTGATGGCAGGGTATGGGCCCGACGCTCCAGCGCCATCCATTTTCAGGGCTAGTTGATTCAGCAGGTGAGTTGCAGTCACGTGGTTCATCAATAAATGCTCAAGTTTTGAGGTGACTACAAGATTATTCCACCTGCATAGCAGAGCCTGGCAAGCTACCCGTGTCGTATTTGACATGCCAAATACCAGTAACATTATAGACCTCATTCCTATGACTTGATGGAATGATTTGAGGCTCTTTATGTTCCTGGACGGGAAGATGCCCTGCATGTCACACGACATATTGAGATGTTACTGGTGCCTGCCTCGAGTAATCGATGATCTACGGGAAGTCAAGTGATCAAGTGACCAGTCCTTGCCATCTATATACTAGCAGAGGAAAAGAAAATCACTGAAATGAATAAAAAGGACTTAGATTATCACTGGTTTCTCTACTTTTTCCCTTATAATTGAACTGGTGACTAAAAGTCATTGGTTTAATATGAAAGTGGGGAAAATATGACATATTAACATGGCAGGCAGTTGAACCAATGGACTAGTTGGTCAAGTATTGCTGGAAGTGACTCTCTGAGAGTGAGGAAGGGAGGGCAAAGGAGGGAGGGAGGAAAAATCCAAGAAATCAGGAAACTGCAGTTTGAATGCTGATTGTACCTTTAACATTCTGCATCATCTGGTGCAACTTTTCCTTGGAAAAGGGAAAGACTGGATAGGAAGAGAAGAAATGTGGTCTTCCCTGTGCCAGGCTGAACAGAGGGGCCCCTCCAAGTGGGATAGGTTTGGGGACAGCCCATCCCAACAGAGCCATAGCAGCCGAAAAACCTTCACACCCACAATCACTACCATGCTCAAGGCCAGACTCCACTGCTCAGACAAACCCACCCATGAGTGAATCCATTGAAAAACTCAAATGTGCGGGCTTCTGTGACTGAATTCTCCAGTCTTTCTCAATAGTCGGAGTTGAGCCCTACTCCCCCTTCTCTCTGTTCTTCAGAAGGCCCAGTGGTCGCACCCTGAACTGCCTCAGACGCCAAAGTAATCTCATCCACTGGTCATGATCCAGAGACTCATATGAATCTCAAAAGAGACCAGTAACTCAATTACAATCTCTGGAATTCCTGGGGTGGCAGCCATGGTATCTCAGTATCTGGTGTACTGTTATACCAAATATCACATCACATTTAACAGATTCTTGTATAAGGCACCCAATAACAAAATATGTAATCACAATGTCTATTCTGTAACAACCTACCAGTAATTTTTTTTTTGCTTTTTGGGTTACACTCGGCAATGCTCAGGATTTACTCCTGGCTCTTTGCTCAGGAATTACTGCTGGTGGTGCTCAGGGGACCATATGGGATGCCAGGGATTGAACCCGGATCAGCTGCGTGCAAGGCAACGCCATACCCGCTGTGCTTTTGCTCGGCCCCAGCCCCATATCAGTAATATCTTATAAAAAGGGTTTAGTGGCCAATGGGTCATCATGAGATTGAATAATCCTCATTAACACTCTTCTAAGAATATATTTCTCCACCATATTTAGCAAGTTAGCTCTAACAAGCAATATAAAATAAATAATTCAGTGTCTACTTAGCAAAGGCTCAAACAGTGGTCACAAAACTTTGAAATAATTGTTGTCCATAGTTGCAATGGTGGTGGGCTTGGGTTGAGCATTGAATATTTGTAAGAAATTAAGATGGGGGCCGGAGCGACAGCCCAGCAGTAGGGTGTTTGCCTTGCACGTGGCCGGCCCATGCCAGCCCGGGTTCGATCCCGGCATCCCATATGGTCCCCCGAGCACCGCCAGGAGTAATTCCTGAGTGCAGAGCCAGGAGAAACCCCTGAGCATTGCCGGGTGTGACCCAAAAAAGAAAAAAAAAATAAGATTGTTGGAGGACAGGTTTAGCTATTCTGGGAGTTTTGTTGTTTTGCCCACTCCCAGCTTAATCTATTTAAGCCAAGGTTCATTCTAATGAGACCTCTCTTCTATGTAAACACTGCTAGAGGGTGTGGCACTTACAGAAGTCACCTTGACTGAATAACTTCTAACTTATACATCTACTAAGACTTCTATGTTTTCTAGCTTGGGCACAGCTCCTCTTTATACCCACTGCACCCAACGTGGGACAGTTAGAATTTACCAGGAGACTACCACCCTGGCTACGTTGAGACTATAGGAAGACTATAGGAAGGATCATACTAGTTTGCTCTAAGCAGGCGAGTGTGACCCTTTCAGTACACGAGAACAAGATACTCAGAATCACCCTGGTGCAGATAATAATAATGACCTTTGTGGGTACCATCTAGATTACATGAAGCTCATGAAATTAAGATGTATTACTTTATACCAGCCCCCTCTCTCCAGTGTTTTACATAAGAGATAATCTCAGAATTAGTCCTTGGCATAACCTTTGTTTATACCTGCAATAGGGTGTGCCACTACACTATGTTTAGAGTTCTTTGTTGACATGACCCTCCCGAGTTGGGTTGGATTACTTTGGTGTATATAAAGGGGACTGACTTGAGGCCCCTTCACTTGGGGCTTTTTTCACTTTCGGCTTTTGGCTTTTTGCTCTTTGGCATTTTGCTCCTTCTTCTGGGTAGGACTCAGTTCAGGTGAGATCCTCTCTCTTTGGTGGGAGACTTAGGCTCTTTTGTATGGTCTAAGTTCGGACCAGAGCTAGAGTTTGTTCATTATATTGGATTGCTGTGGAAGAGCTTTTGTACTATTAAAAGCCTATTTGGAACTGCACTGGACTCGTGGAGTTTTCATCTGTTCCCCCAGCGTCCTCGGAGGTAGAAGAGAACTTCAGTCCTGACACTGTCGGGACCCCGGCGGCTTCCCTTAGAACAGATATCTGTTCAAAAATTGAGTAGAAATTCACTACGTTTAATAAGTTCTGTAAGTGAAAGCAATAACAGATGGTCCAATTTGCACGCAACAATCTAAAAAAAAAGGTTCTGACTTTATCAATACCATTCCTATATATATATATATATATATATATATATTTATATGTTGTAATAAGCAATATAATTAGTGCCTGCTAAGGGAGCAGGCTTGGGGATGGGGGGGATGGTTGGGAAACGAGAATCTGTGGTAGTAGTAAGGGTAACTGGTGATGGGACTGGTGTTGGAATATTCAATAGTTGAAACAAATGTACTTTGAACAACTTTGTAAATCACAGTGTTTAAATAAAGTTTAAAAAATCAAATTAAGGGGCCGGGGCGATAGCCCAGTGGGTAGGGCGTTTGCCTTGCACACTTTCGGCAAACGCCCTACGGGCCCGGGCCGGGTTCGATCCCGGCATCCCATATGGTCCACCCAGCACAGCCAGGAGCAATTCCTGAGCACTGCGGGTGTGACCCAAAAAAGCAAAAAAAAAAAAAAAAAAGAATTAAAAAAAAATCAAATTAAGAAAGAAACGCAGACTAAATTTTAAAATCACCACCTGGTAAGGGAAGATGTTTGTAAAAGGTTTTGTTTGTCAAAGAAACAAATCAGAGGCAAATGCCATGTACCACAGAACTGAAGATAAATGAGTCTTTGAAAAGTGACACCATTTCTTCAAGTAGCCAACAGCCGAGTATCCTCAACTCTTTATCCTGCTCTGAGCCTTTCACCTAGAACAAGTCCACAGCATTAGCTTCTGGGACAAGAGTACTAACTCAGCTCTCATCTACAATGAAGACCAGGCACTGAATTATCCTCTGGCACAGATGCTAAGAGACACTAGAAGTGGAAAGAGATCAAGATATATTTTCTACCTTGAGAGAAGGAATGGGTTTAAACCAATAGAATACGTAACACTTTCGTACATCTGACAATAATAATAAAGAAACAATGACTTATAAAATGGTTTTTAATATATATTCCAGGATGGTCAAATAGGCTGGTTTAGGTATTTAGCCCTTAAAGAGTTCTTTTTACAGTCATATAAAAATGCATTTCCTAGTTAAAAAAAGTTTTACCATAACAAAAACATATCCACCAATAGGCTTATATTTTTCTTCCATTTGCAAAAACTAGAAGATATGCGAAATACTTAAAAATAAATACATATGCATCTCAGCACATTGCTGTCCATCAGTTGATCAGTTTTGGCAACACACTGCACAGAGGTATCCCGCCACTGCTTTCTGATATTAAGTTAGCTTTAAGCTTATTGGCTATTCCAACAACTGGAGGCAACCTAGAACCCAGACCCTGGAAAGCATTAGCAGGATTTACTACTCTTTTCCTTGACAACTTTTCGATGGCAAGAGGTTTGGGCACTGATTTGCTAATCCAAGGGTGTCTTAATGCTTGAGCTGGGGTCAGACGGGCAGTGGGGTCCCAGTGAAGACATTTTTTCAAAAATTCTATAAACAAGTAGTCATCACACCCTTTCAACGCTGTGACCCAGTCTTTGCTTCCTGGGGACCCGCTTTTTACCCCCTACGGGAGGCGACTTCCCATAAGCACAACCCTTCCATCTGCCTGAGTAGTTACAGAACAGTAGCGAGGCAGGCCCTTGGAGTTGATAAAAGTACTTGGCACGTTTGGATTGCTCCAGAAGTTTTGATGGTGGCATCCCTAGAAGCTCCATCATACAGGCCAACTGGTCTCCTTCATCCTCTCCAGGGAAAAGAGGCTGGCCTGTTAAAAGTTCTGCAAGGATGCAGCCAAAACTCCAAATGTCAATTGCCGTGCTATAGCGATTTCCTAAGATGATCTCTGGAGCTCTGTAGAACCGAGACTGGATATATGTATAAAGCTTCTGGTACTCAAAACAGCTAGACCCAAAGTCAATGACCTTGGTTGCACCTAAGGCCATGGTGTTTCAGAAGAATGTTTTCTGGCTTCAGGTCGCAGTGAATGATCTTATTTTTGTGGAGAGCATCCAAGGACTGCAGGATAGATTGAGCAAACTTGCGTACTAACTGGATGCTAAAACCCTGAAACTTGTTTTTTTTTATTAGCTCATAAAGATCTATGCTCAACAATTCAAAGGTTATGCAGACATGGTTCCGGAAAGTGAAACTTTCCAGCATGTGGATAACATTCATGCTACCAGTTTTATCCTGTTTTTTAAGATGCTCCAAAATCCGGATCTCCTCAGCTGCTTGACGATGGAAGCGTTTTTTCATTGGCGCACCATCTTCAGGGCGACATACTGCCGGAGTTTGTGATCATAAACCCGGCAACTTGCCCGAAACTCCCCTTGCCAATAATTTTCAACACCTCATATCGATAAGCTAGGTGGTCTCGAGGTACATGAATGTAAGCACCATCTGCATCATCATACCCTGCATTACTGGGACCACCGACAACTCCATGTCTTTTTTTGGCATTTGGACCCACAAAGTAAATTTCTGGATAATCGATGATTTCGAGCTTCTCATAAGCAGTGAGGAGGTGTTTATATTGCTTCAGTGCTTGTTTTGGAGTCAGAGGCACCACTTTGGAGGTTTTGGATGAAATGCTGCATTTTACTGTATTCAGACTATCTGAACTTTTAGTAGGAGAACATTTTTCAGAGTCATTTTTACCCTCTGACTGAAAAGTTTCAGATCTTGTATGGCTAAATTCTTGGAACAACTGTTCTACCTTCATCTCACCTCCATCAAGAGAGCGCTGAGTATGATCTCGTGTTAATTGTTCAGTAGTGATCTATGGAAAGAAAGTAAATATGAATGTAAAAGTCACTAAAAACATTGAATGGATGGAAAGATCCAGCCCCTACTGAACAACAAAAGAATGTCCAGTCACATAGTTTTAAATGACCCAAGAGGGAGATTAAAAGTCTCTAGAACCTTTTACTACATTAATCCTCAAATTTCCTGTATATTGGCCACCTCCACCCCCCAGATATACTTCCTTTATTTAGGACAGTTTTCTCATCTTATACCGTAAATATACTAGGTTTCTTATTATAGGTATATCTTTCTGATTTTTGAGAGGGAAGGGAATGCCAGAGATCAAACCCAGGGAGCCTCATATATGCAGGGAAGGCACTTTACAACCGAGCTACATACCTAATGCCTGTAGGTATGCTCTACTGCTGATAATTTTTGTTGTTTTTCTTTCCCCAAATCAAGTCCTCTGTTCATTTGAAACTATTTTAAGCCCATACTGATTAACCCAACACCTTAAGTGCAACATTTTGAGTGGTATCACATAATTTATACTTATTTATGTGTGAGTGTATGTGTGCGCACGCAAATGTGTATGTACATACTATATTATATTGCTTACTTCATTCCCCACCCCCCAACCCCACAAATCTTAAATCAGGATCAATAAAATGTACATTAAGCTATTATGTAAAGTATAAAGTATTATTAGGGAACTGGGGATAATTCCTTTTTCTTTTTTCATTGGAGAGAATTTTAACCCAGATCTTCTAACACTCTAGGGCCATTTCCAAAACTAAGACTTTATGCTAGGTTTGCTAGTATCTGCACTACTCTCGCAGCAGGGCTGATTAACAACTATGGTCTGGAATCAACCAAAGCTTCCTTCATCAGTTATTCAAAGGTCCCCATATAAGTTACTGTAGCCTACAAGCTCAGTTTATTGAAACTTACGTAAACAAAATTAAGTCAGAGGGAATTTGAAATCTTCTAAGGTTGGTACTTGATGTATCTGATAAGTAATAATAAGAATACAAAGTTCTGGGGATGCTGCTTCCAAACATTGAACTAAGTGAAGAGATTATTAAAAAAAAAAAAATTCTCTTTCTCCTCTCTTCTCTCCCATCCACTCTCATTTACACAGATACTATTCCCCAACAAGAAACTACATGACAAAAATAAAAATTTTATTTGAGGGGCCGGAGTGATAGCACAGCAGGTAGGGTGTTTGTCTTGCATGCAACCGACCCAGGTTCAGCATCCCATATGGTCCGCCAGGAGTAATTTCTGAGCCAAGAGCCAGGAGTAAGCCCTGAGTGTCGCTGGGTGTGACCCAAAAAAAAGCAAAAAAAAAATTTTTTTTTAAATTTGATTTGGCTGTGCCTCCTGACCCTCAAGGTGTTGCAGGTGTGGCTGCAGTGCCTGCAGCAGGTAGGTTGCAGGCAGGAGACAGACTGCGTCTACACCCAGGGCTCTGCCCTGTGGGCCCTGGATGGTTGATGGTCTGACATAGAAAAAGAATGGGCCCACTGGGATGAACCCAGAGCCATGGCAGAGCCTGGCAAGCTACCCATGGTGTATCCGATATGCCAAAAACAGTAACAGTAATGGACCCTCACTCCCAACGAATGGAGACATTACTGGCGCCACTCGAGCAAATTGATGAACAACGGGAAGACAAGTGATACAAGTGATTGACTTGGCTTTACCCTTTTCCTGCAAGGAAAAAATAACCCACAAAAAGAAAGTTTTACTTATTCCTCTGAAATGAAACAAGATTCTTTGAGAGGAATAGTTAAAAAAAATCTACAACACACACACACTCTAATACTAAGAAACATATAAGAAGGGGAATGATGGTTAAAGGAAAAAAAATGTTGAATTTATTTTTAAAGAAAATCCTGAGACATCTCAAAAGAATATCTTTTTTTTCTCACTGAATCTTCAAGAATTATACTCCTGAGCTGTTTGATAGAAAATCTCTATCATAGGGGTTAAGTAATAGACACTAACCTAAAGTTATAGATCTTTAAATAGAATTTTAATATGATCTACAAAAACATCTGACTTGTTACATAAATGAAAGATGGGAAAAAGAATATAATGAAAATAATTATTAGCCATACCTTAACCATACCATAACCATACCTTATATGGTTCCTAACCTATCTACAAAAATAGGACATGAATTCCTGCCTCCTTCTTAAATCATTTAATCAACTTAAATTACGTATAGGATATTAATTACAAAATGAGGTATTACATCTTTAACAAAAGTGAGATGGTCAGCACAATGGACATCACACTTTAGCGTTTATTTTTAAAATAAAGAGCTAAGCTTTTTATACTAGGAATATTATTTCTCTAATACCAAAATAGAGAACTATCACTAGTCAAGATAACAAAATAGGCCCGTGACACTGGCGTGAAATATGCCTTCTGCTCCATAAGAACCCCCACAACATTCTGTGCGTTCCCTTAGGATGCACGGAAATACCTCACCCATTTTCCCCACATATAAACGCTGCTTTCAACTTGCTATACAATGTAATGTGTTACCTCTCCAGACAGATTTGAACTTTAACAGAAGATCAATGCCTTAACACAAAGGGAAGATTCTCTAGGAACTGCAGTCATCAATGAAAGCTGGTAGGAAAGGTATTTGTGGTCCAGGGTCCATCCCTGGGTATTTCACCTACTCTGCCTACATGTAAGGCTGTGCTGGCTCTGGAGATCTTCATTTCTGTTTGTGATAAAGAGAGCATCTCAGGTACAGAACACTAATCAGAGCAGATACAAAACAGAATTTTAATTTCTATAACACTATTACAGTAAGATTAAGTATGTCATCAATTGGACTTTCTGAATCATTTTTCCTTAAAGCGAGTCTAAATTTTTCTTTGAATACCATTTTATTTTGTCCCCTGAAACCATATAGAAGAGACAAAAAGGTAAAAATCTTCAGTAAAAATCCCTTCAAAATACCTCCAGGTTGCCATGATCCCCATTATAACCTCTATCTCATAGTTTGTGTCGGGTTCCCTTACTATTCACGTCTCTTGAAATGTGCCTCCCAGAATAGAACATAATACATCTGGTAGAGTCCACTATGGATCAACAAGTTTAATTTCCAGTATATCCAAACAAATGCAGAAGAAATTTTTCCTCAGGGAGAGTTTCTCCTCATAGCTTTCCTTCCTTCATTCCTTTCAGTATAACTCCAGTTTTGGCATAAATCAATTACGTTTCAAATCTGCTGTGCTACAAATAAAGTTTTCTTTCTACTGTTCCAGGAGAATCTATTTTCACATACGTTAAAGCATAATAGTATAAACACTACATATTTCTAGTCTAGGATTATAATCATAATAACCAAATTATATGACTAATTATGTCAAGCATTTTATTAATTATATGCAGAGGTAGATAATGCCAGATTAACCATATTTTGAGAATGCTTCAGATATAGTGTTAATTTACAAGGCTCTTGACATTTCAAATAGAAGCTGCCTAAAGTCTTAAAGTTCTTGTTGAGAAATACAGAAAAGGAATTTCTTAGATATAAAACACTATACTTTGGGGCCGGAGCGATAGCCCAGCAGGTAGGGCGTTTGCCTTGCACGCGGCCGGCCCATGCCGGCAGGGGTTCGATCCCGGCATCCCATATGGTCCCCGAGCACCGCCAGGAGTGATTCCTGAGTGCAGAGCCAGGAGTAACCCTGAGCATTGCCGGGTGTGACCTAAAAAGCAAAAAAAAAAAAAAAAAAACACTATACTTTTCCTGGTTCTTGAAACAAAACCTTTGCAGCACTAAGTTTTGTACAATAAAAGCCTTAAGTAAATGATTCATAATTTACAATGAAAATGTAAGAGCACACTGGGTAAACAATGAAGCCAAAGACTTGTGAAAAAAACAAGGTCTCAGGATGAAATAAACGCACCTGAACTACCAAGAGGTAAAAAAGGCATGTTTCCAAGAAACATTTATAAAGACACTATGGGTTTAATAACTAAAATCTTATTTCAAAAAAACTGTTACTGGGCCAGAGAGATAGCACAACAAGCAGGGCCTTGCCTTGCAAACAGCCAACTTGGGTTGGATCCCTGGCATCCCATATGGTTCCCTGAGCACCATTAGGAGTAGTCCTGAGTGCAAAGTCTAGTAATCCCTAAGCATCACTGGGTGTGGCACAAAAACCAAAATTAAACAAACAAAAACAAAACTGTTACTCTGAGTATGTTTGGCAATTCAGAGTATGTATTTGGTTATACAATTTGGGTGTGGTTCAAAACCAAAAACAAAAAAAAACAATACTCTGAACACTATAAAGTAAGAAATTAATTTTGATCTAAAATGCGTACTTTGGGGGCGGGCGTAGCCCAGCGGGTAGGGCGTTTGTCTTGCACGCGGCTGGTTTGGCCGGTTTAAGCCCGTTCGCCAGGAGTGGTTCCTGAGTGCAGAGCCAGGAGAAAACCCTGAGCATTGTCGGGTGTGACCCAAAAAGCAAAAAAAAAAAAAAAAAAAAAAAAAAGTGTACTTTGGAGCTGGAGTGATAGCACAGCAGGTATGGTGTTTGCCTTGCAGCGGCTGCCCGGGTTCGATCTCTGGCATCCCATATGGTCCCCAAGCACCGCCAGTAATAATTCCTGAGTGCAGAGCCAGGAATAACCCGTGAGCATCACTGGCTGTGACCCCCAAAAAAAAAATAAAATGTGTACTTTAAAATATATGTAATTTAACTGGCTTACTGGAAGGTGATTATCATCAATGTTAAGTTAAAACTAAATGTTCATGTACCACTCCAATTGTAAAATGCTTCCAACAGATACTTCCTAATTGACAATAAATAACCAAGAAATCTGATGATCAACTGATAGAGCACGTGCTTCTGGGATTCTTAAACTTTTTTAATAAATGAACAAAGAATGGAACAGACACCTACTGCTCTTCATAGAAGTGAAGAATAGGGTGACTAGCCTTTCAAATATATTTAACACATACTTCATATTATTATCCTTAAAATAGTGAAAGATAAATTTTAAAATATCTAAAGTTGAAGAAAAGTTGAGGACTATAAAAAATATAAGTAATTTTTCATAAATACTTTTAGACTTTTAAACAAAAATGCAAAGGAGTTATATAATAAATCAAGCTACTAAATAATTCACTTTATTCATTATCACATTAGCAAAAGTGAAAGTCACAGACAAGATATCTTCTATTGGCACTTGTTCAAAAACCAAATCTCCTTATGAAATCTGAGGGAATGTGAATTAGTTTTTCTATTACATTAAGTGTCAAAAGCTTAATATTGGGCTGAGAGAGCTAAGCAGAATGCTCTGGATGCAGAGAGCATCCTCTGAGAGAGGATTGTTAGATCCTCTGCACAAACCTGGGCACTAATGGGTGTGGCATACACACATGCACAGAAAAACACAGACACACACACACACACATTATATATGTCCATAATCTCCATAATTATTAAAGCATCAAAAGTCAACAAAAAACCCTTTTTGCATCTTAATTTTGCTAGGAATCCTTTCTACCTTGCATCAAAGAGATCTGCAGGTGTATTAATTCAGGAATACTTCCTGTTTCTTGTTTTTGTTAAAAGAAGTCCTTGTGGGTCTGGAGCGACAGTACCACTGGTAATTTGCCTTGCACATGGCCAGCCCAGGTTTGATTCCCAGCATCCCATATGGTCCCCTGAGCATCCCCTAGAGTAACCCCTGAGCTTTGCCAAATGTGATGCAGAAAGCCAAAAAAAAAAAAAGAGAGAGAGAGAGAGAGAGAAGTGCTTGTAATGCTTTCATACATAAACACATTAAAATATTTTAATTCAAAAATAAACATTACCCAGATAAACCATACTGTTTTTTACCTAGTGACTGAAAGGAATAGGCAGGTTAAAATCATCAACACTCTGAAACGTTCAATTTGACCAAGTGTTAGTAAATCAGGAGAGAAAAAGGAAAGCGGTCTGTTTGCCAGAAATACGTAACTGCACATTACATGTGTACAGGGTCCCCCTTTCTAAGACAATTAGAGCACAAAGAATTATTTCATTCACTTACATTTAGTCTTCTAGGTAGAGCTGCTTCAAAAGGGTTGCAGAGAACTTTTGAACAGGGTGGACATTTGGTTTCATCTATCATCATGAAGGTATCATAGACACCATCCCCCAATCTAGTTGAAAGGATTACAGATAACATGTCAGTAACTGAATTACACACATTGGTACTTGCAAAATGTCTCATGACTTCATATCTGCTGCACAGAATAGTTAATACAAATATATGTTGATACTGAATTCTGGCAGGAATGAAAAAAAATGGAGATTCTTTTGTAGAGAAACCAAGAAAACCCCATCTTTTTTTTAAAGAGACGACAGCATTTCTAAGACTTATATTTTAAAATGAAATAATTCATAACTTACAAATACTGTTATTAAGTATATATTATAATCTAAAAGATCTAGGAGCCAGAGTGATAGCACAGTGGGTAGGGTGTTTGCCTTGCCTTGCCAACCTGGGTTCAATCCCCTGGACCTGGGTTCAATCCCAGGCATCCCATATGATCCCCTGAGCACCGCCAGGAGTAATTCCTGAGAGCAGAGCCAGGAGTAACCCCTGATCATTGCCGGGTGTGACCCCCAAAATACAAAACAAATAAATAAATAAAAGATCTAAATCTGCTATTTGAAAATGAAGCTAGTTTTAATTTGTAGCCTGAAAATCAACTAGAGAAAAGGTGATTAGAAAAACAAATAATTCTTTTCTAAGTCAGAGGCTAGGATTCTAATTAGCAGCACAAATGCATTATTTTCTAGACTTTACCATTGGGTTTGATTTTGTTGTTGTTGGGTTTTTTTTTTGGCTTTTTGGGTCACATCAGGTAATGCTCAGGGTTTACTCCTGGCTCTGTACTGGAATTACTCCTGGTGTTGCTGGGAGCTTGGTCCCCACACCCTGAGCCCCATCAGAAGTGACCCCAGAGTGCAGAGCCAGGAGTTAACAGCGCCGATGGGTGTGACCTAAAGCAAAAAACAAAAACAAAAAAAAACCCAAACGCTAAACGGTTAAAGATCATTTCTCTGTACCTCCATTACTGTAAAGAAATACAAAAGAATTTCATTAATCCACAATATGGCTCTGAATAATGTACTTCATCTGCTATTCAGAACATGATTTTCCAGGGACAGAATTTCATTATATCATTTAATATATGCACTACAAATATGATGGTGACGGGGTTGCAGGGAAATAATTATTTTTAAATCTTTTAAAATGTTCATTTCAGTTGCCTTTACAAACTACTTTGTAGACTTAGTTCTAGTCTTTTTCAATCATGCTCTAGGAATACAGAAAAAAAAACATACAATTTTTTCTATTTAGAATGTTCTTTTTTAAAACACGCTCACTGTCCCGCAGAATTATTTTTATCTCTACAGGGAACAGCTTCACTGACGAGGATAAAAAAAAAATGAAAGTAAATGGGCTCTAGGCCAACAGCATGAATAAACCAACCAACAGGACAGGCTTTCCCCAGAGGGACGCCGAGTCCTCAAAGATGCGCGCAGACAAGCCCAAGCCCGGGTGGAGCCGGATCTCTGCGGCGCAGTCCCTGAGACCGAAGCCACAGGGTCCCCTCACGCCGTCCCAGCGCCCAAAGCCACAGGGTCCCCTCACGCCGTCCCAGCACCCAAAGCCACAGGGTCCCCTCACGCCGTCCCAGCGCCCAAAGCCACAGGGTCCCCCTCACGCCGTCCCAGCACCCAAAAGCCACAGGGTCCCCTCACGCCATCCCAGCGCCCAAAGCCACAGGGACCCCCTCGCCGGCCGTCCCAGCACCCAAAGCCACAGGGTCCCCTCACGCCGTCCCAGCGCCCAAAGCCACAGGGTCCCCTCACGCCGTCCCTAGGCCCCAAAGCCACACGGTCCCCTCACGCCCCGGAAGCCACAGGGTCCCCTCACGCCGTCCCATGGCCCAAAGCCACAGGGTCCCCTCACGCCGTCCCAGCACCCAAAGCCACAGGGTCCCCTCACGCCGTCCCAGAGCCCAAAGCCACAGGGTCTCCTCACGCCGTCCCAGCAGCACCCCAAAGCCACAGGGTCCCCTCACGCCGTCCCAGCGCCCAAAGCCACAGGGTCCCTCACGCCGTCCCTGCTCCAGAAGCCACAGGGTCCCCTCACGCCGTCCCTGCTCCCTAAGCCACACGGTCCCCCTCACAAGCCCCGGGCTCGGCTTTCCGCTCCCGCTCGAAGCCGCAAGGCGTCTGCGAAAGGCGTCGCTCCAGCTTCGCGCTCTCGGCCGCACCCAGCGCCGGTTCCTCCGAGCTCCGACGACCCCGACGCGCCTTCAAATCCCACCGAGAAGCTGCGCCCAACCCCGCGCCAGCACCTCCCGCCGCCCGGCTGCCCGCCTGTCCCCGAGTCCTCCCGCCGCGGGGCTGCCCACCGGGTGCTGGCTCGGCAGCACCGCCCGCCCGTTACCGGCGGCGCCGTTACCTCCTCTGCTGAGGTGGGTCTCCGGCCCTAGGCGGCTCCGCATCCTTCCGCCCGGATCCGCGAGCCGCGCCTCCCCATTCGCTCGCTCGGGCCCCGCGGGAGCAGCGGCGGCGGTTGAAGGCCCCGCGGGCGTCTCCGCTAGCGTTGGGACGGCCGCGTCCGACTTGCACGCTTCCCCAGGAACGCTGGATCTGACACAGGTCCCGCGTGTCCCGACGCCCGACTGGCCGCGCCTGGGGGAGGCGACTAGGAGCTGCAGGGCGGGAGGAGGAGCGGCAGGGTCGCCTAGCAACCGCGGCGCGCTCGGGGAAACGCCTCGGCACACGCCCGCGCTGACGGACGGCGGTGCCCGCCCCTTTGGGCGGGGCTTCGCGTCTGGGCGGGGCTTCGCGTCTGAGCGGGGCTTCGCGTCTGCGCGCGCCGCCGTGCTGCAGTCAGAGCTCTCCAGACCCCGCGGAAGGGGCGGGCCTAGGCTCACGGTCACGGCTCTCTGGAATGAATAAAAACAGGCCACTTCCTTGCCCTGCCCACCCCAGGGCGGTCTCCGTAGGGGTAATCAGCCACGTGAGAAGGTACTGCCAGGAAGCCTCGAGTTGGCTCTAGCTTCTCCCAACACGGCTCCTCTTCCGCCCGCGAGGCTGCAGAGGGAAGCCGGGGTTGGACCGACCCCGCCTGCCCGCTCACTGCCGCTCCTCTGCGTCGCGGGTTGTCATTTCCCCGGCAAAACTCGTGCCCCTGGAATATCCATTAGTTGAAACGGAGGGGCCGAAGCGATGGGACAGGGGAGAGCGTTTGTCTTGCTCGCGGCCGAGTCTGAGTCGATCGCTGGCATCCCCGTAAAGGCACCCCCGAGCACCCCCAGGTGTGACCCACTCACATTCCTGACTTGCAGAACCAGGAGGAGCCCCGAGCATCGCCAGGTGTGACCCGAAAAGAAAAGGGAAAAGAACTCGAAAGGGAGGGGGGTGCAATTAGTATATGTGCTGCCGAAGTGAGCGCAGAGAGTGCGATTAAAAACGAGGAACACACTTGTTTTCGTGAGTCTGGTGTCCGAAAAGGAATTTTTTTTTTTTTTTATTTTTTATTTTATACCACCGTGAAACATACAATTACAAAGGTGTTCATAATTGGTTCTTGGTAATACAGTATACCAGCACCCATCCCTCCACCAGTGCCCCATTTCCACCACCAATGTACCCCACCCCTCCGGCCCACCCCCATGCTGCCTTAATAGCAGGTACCCCAGTTTCCTCTCTTTCTCTCTCTGTCTCTCTCTCTGTCTCTGCATCTCTCTCCCTCTTATTTTACACATTGTGGCTAGCCCTGCAGATATTTAGAGTTTATCACTTAAGTCTCTTTGTGTATATTCAATGGTGAGTTTTAATCTGCCATTACCATTTCCCATAATTAGTAAAACACTGGTATCTATTTATGTCCTTTTAATGAATGCAGTCATTCTATATCTGTCCCTTTCCTTCTGACTAATTTCACTCAGCATGATAGTCTCCATGTCCATCCATTTGCAGGTAAATTTCATAATTTCATCTTTTCTGACAGCCGCATAGTATTCCATAGTGTAGATGAACCACAGATTCTTTAGCCAGTCCTCTGTTCTCTGGCATTTAGGTTGAGAAACGGAATTTTCTTTTTTTTTTATAACTTTTAAAAAATTTTTTTTATTTTTACAATTACAAAGATATACAACTAAAAAGTTCATATTTGGGTTTTGGTCATACAGTGTTGCACCCCCCAGTGCCCATCTCCCCACCACCAACGTCCCCGGTTCCCTCCCCCCTTCCCAGCCCTCCTCCATGGCAGGCTCTTTATTTCTTTCCATTTCTCTCTCTTTCTCTTTTCCTTTCCCCTCCAGACTATGGATTACAGAACATACATTAAAGGGTTGTCATGTGTATCTTTTTGCCTCTATTTAATGCTCAGTTCTAGGTTGGCATTAGTACCCTCGACAATTGTTAGCACACTGTTCCATTTTCTGTCTTACCTAGCCTCTGACTCCCACACGTTTGTGATAATTTCCACCTTTGACAAGACCTCTTGATATATGTTTCACTTGACCTTGGATATTGGTATAATATGTACATATATATTTATGTTATGCAGATAAATGCAGTCATTCTGTATCTGTCTCTCTCCTTCTGGCTAATTTCGCTCAACATAATCTTCTCCATGTCCATCCATTTATAGGCAAATTTTATAACTTCATTTTTTCCTAACAGCTGCATAGTATTCCATTGTGTAGATGTACCAAAGCTTTTTTATCCAGTCATCGATTTTCGGGCACTCTGGTTGCTTCCAGATTCTGGCTATTGTGAATAATGCTGCTATGAACATAAAAGTAGGGATGGTGCTTCCGCTGCGTACTTTTAGTTTCCCAGAGTAGATTCCCAGGAGTGGTATGGCTGGGTCAAATGGGAGTTCAATTTCTAGTCTTTGGAGGAATGTCCATATTGTTTTCCAGAAAGGCTGTACCAGCCGCCATTCCCACCAACAATGGATGAGTGTCCCCTTTTTCCCCACATTCACGCTAGCACTTGTTGTTCTTGCTCTTTTGAATATGTGCCAGTCTCTGTGGTGTAAAGTGGTATCTCATTGTTGTTTTGATTTGCATCTCTCTGATGATTAGTGATGATGAGCATTTTTTCATATGTTTTTTTTTGGCCATTCGAATTTCTTCCTTGCTGAAGTTTCTGTTCATTTCTTCTCCCCATTTTTTTGATGGGGTTGTTTGTTTTCTTCTTGTAAAGTTCTACCAGTGCCTGATATATCCTGGATATTAACCCCTTATCAGATGGGTATTGGGTGAATATTCTTTCCCATTCTGTGGACTGCTTTTGTATCTTAGTCACTGTTTCTTTTGAGGTGCAGAAGCTTTTAGTTTCATGTATTCCCATATGTTTATGTTTTCTTCTAGTTGCTTTGTTAGTGACTTG
>JAJIBD010000124.1:0-47414 GCA_021461705.1 Cryptotis parvus
ATTAGTTATTCCTGGTTATCCACTTAAAACATTGTTTGCATTACATTAATTCTAGTTTCTTACACCTCCAAAAGAAGGGCTCATCTTGGGACTTGATGAACTCAGGGTGAGCCATATGTGCTTATCCTAACCTTGACATGAGGCCAAGTGTCATATAATTAGCTAAGAGCACGGTCATGGAAAAAACTCTGTCCCTAATACAAAGATAAGCAACTGATTTCTACTAAGTTGGGGTTAGGATAAAATAAATCTGGCTTGAGGACTGCAGTCCAGAATATATAGGAAATTGTCCCCAGAAAATGACTAGAAATATTATTAGGATGAAATGGAGATCCGCCCTGGGGCTATAGTCATGTCCCCGACAAAGCAAAAAGAGAGAGAGAGAGAGAGAATATTTAAGTGAACTTCAGAAAAGTGTACATTCATATTTTGAGCCCAACTGGTGTAACTCTCTCATTTACGGTCATTGTTTCTTAGCTAATTTTCTGTCTAATCTGTCCTTTGAGGATAGTGAGTTTGCATTGCTGTTGATATTTTCCATTCTGTTATTACTTCTGTATTTTCTTTCTTTTTTTTTCGTTTTTAGGTCATACGTGATGCTCAGGGTTTCTCCTGGCTCTGCACTCAGGAATTACTCCTGGCGGTGCTCGGGGACCATATGGGATGCCGGGGGATCAAACCAAGGCCGGCACGGGCTGGCCACATACAAGGCAAATGCCCCTACCCGCTGGGCCATTGCTCCAGCCCCTACCTCTGTATTTTCACGCCTCTTCATAGACTATACATGAAAATGAGAAATGAATGGTGATCCTCCCAGTCCAGTGCTGAGTCCATCTGATGAAGTTGTCCCTGCTTTCATAAGCTATCCTTATCTGTATCAATGCTTTTCATCTTTAACTTTAGTCTGTATTTTATCTTTGGAGTGTGTGTCTCTTGGAACCAGAGAAGGTTTCATTTTGCTCTCTGATTCATCCTTTCAGTCTGTTAACTTTAGATCAATAGCTGAATTAAAACAAATTATATTTTGTTGAATTATAACTTCAGAAGATTTATTACTACTATCTATACAGTTCTGGGTCTATTGAAATTTGTAAATGTTTTCTACATTTCCTATTTCCCTTTTAATTGTTTTTTGGTGTGTGTATGCTTGCTTTTGTGCTCAGTGGTCAGATTTAGAAAGGCTTAGGAACCATATGTGATACCGAGGATTGAACCAGAGTTGGTTGTGTGCAAGCTTAGAGACTTAACTGCTGAATTATTTCTCCAGACTTATTTCCCTTGTCTTATATCTGTCTTTTGTTTTATCTTGACCAATTGATCACATGACATCCTGTTATTCATTGATTTGCTCGAACAGGTGCCAGTAACATTTCCATTTGACCCTATCATGTGCCAGTGTAGCCCAATGTCATCTGCTTGCTTCCAGGATTACGAAGAGCCTCAAACCGTTCATTCAGGGTCTTGAAGAAGAAGTCTGACCATCTTGTAGGTGGGCAGCCGCATGATCTTTTGAAGTCCTGTGGGATCCAGTCGGTAATGGCTCTAGTCTAGCGGTATTCTCCAAATTGCATTACTTGTTCAGCCCATCTGATTTTCGACACCTTGGTAAATGAGACAGTCGATGGAGGTTATCTGATTGTCGATGGAGGTTGGAACTCCCGATTCCTTCTCTCACTTGAGTGAGGCATGATATTTCAAGCATAGCTCTTATGATTCCTCTTTGGGAGACCGGGATAGCATTCTCATCCTGCTTTCATAGGGCCCAGGTCTTTGAGGCATATGTTAATGCAAGAAGAATGGTGGAGACAAAGAGATGTGCCCAGAGCTGTAGGTTCTTTGTCTTTTTTAGCTATTTCTTCAATGCTCTTGAATCGTTCCTTGCTGCTCTCTTCCTCCTGTGCAGCTCAGGTTTTAGGTTGTTTATCATGTTGAGTTCTCAACCTAGGTACACATAACTGCTGCATTCAGAGAAGTTTGTTCCATTGAGAGTAAATAGGGCCTCTGAAAGTAGTTCATTTTTCATTAACACAGTTTTGTTGAGATTCAGCTGTAGATCTATCTTTTCAAGTTCTTGGTCAAAGTCAGCCAGCATTTGTGTGGCTTAACTAATGTTTTGGTGTTTTTAGAACAATGTCATAAGCAAAGCAGGGGTGGTATAGTCACCACCGACCATCTATCTTCACTCCCATTCCTTGCCATTCTAACTGTCGCATGACGTTCTCCAGGAGTGGTGCTGAAGAGTTTTGGTGAAATGGTATCACCCTGCCGAACCCCCTTTTTGACATCAATGATCACTTCCTTGTAGAATGGTTAGATCCTGGTGGTGAATCCGTAATACAGCTCATGAAGGATCTTGATGTATTGGGCTCTAAACACCCTCTTTGGCTGGGCTTGGATGACTGCTTCGGTCTCTTTTCTGTCAGATTTTAATTTTTTTTCTAGGTCTCTCATTACTTCTAAATACTTTTCTCCTTCACAGAATTCCTTAAAATTTTTCTTGACTCAACTTAGAGAAAGATAAATTTCAACTCAGAGAAAATATATTTCACAAGAATTTGTTTCTCTAGGAAGCTGCTCACTCTTCCTTCACACTTCCTGATACCTTCTCTAAGTGAATGAGTTGAAGATCTGTTCCATTCGTCCCCCACCCTTTTTCCTGTACAATTTCTGTGGAGAAGTAAATTGATCATCTTTGGTGGTTTCCCAATCTTCACTTTAATATATTTTTTTAAAATTTTGATTTGTTCTTTTTCCATTTTACTTAAAATTTTTGGGTTAATTTTTGGGGGAGCACATTGGGTCTTTGGAACTGATTTCTTAAACTCATTGGGAATTTGGAGACATTCTTGGTTATTTTTATCCAATTCTAAATCCATCTTCTTTATCTATTTTTTTATGGACTCTCTTCAAACATACTACTTCTCTGGAAATGTCACATGTATCTTTATTTTATCTTCATTTTTTCAGGTGTTTGTTTTTGCTGATCTTTTTATGAATAGTTTTCTATAATTTTAATTTATGAATTTATTTTTCAGCTTTCGCCATTATATTGAGCTGTATTTTAGTTCAAACACTGCTTGTTTAATTCTATTAATTGCATTTATAATTTTCTCATACTTCCATAGTTTTTTCTATAGATCTCTCCATTTCATCAGCATTATTAATACTACTGGTTTCAAGTTTTCTTCCAGTAGATGTAATTTCTCTGTTGTATTAGGAGACATTTCCCAGCTGTTCTTGTCTTTGTAAACCAGTGATAATTAGGTCCTATAGCTCTCCATTGTATCTGAAATCTACAGGGCATAAATTGGGCCTAAACACTCGCTCAACCAAGTAAACTTGCTAATTTTTTCCTCTCAAACACAGGATATAGAGATTTGTCTTCTCTCAAATTGGGTTTGTCAGAGAATTTGAAAAGCAACATGGATTCTACCAGTTCCTGCTAGCACTTTAGAATTTAATTTAAGCCATACTCCTACCACCCCCCCAATTTTTATTGAGGCACCCTATTCATAGTACTGTTGTTGACAGAATTTCAGACAACTATTTCTAACAATTTCTAACACTACACATCCACCACCCACATGTGAGGTTTCCCTCTACCAATTTTTTCAAGGTTGCTTTCTTCCACACAGGCCTCTTTGATGTTATTTTGTAAGCTAGTTTCCAATGACATACTCTCAGATTTGGTGGCTCTAGATATTTGTTGTTTTATTACTGTTTTTTTACATCACACACATGAAGCATATGACTATATTTGACTCTCTCCTCTGACTGATTTAACCCAGCATAATAATGACTAGTTTTATCCATGTAGCAGCGAGTTGCATGATTTCATATTTTCTTATAGCTAAGTAGCATACAATGAGAATACATACCACTTATTTTACTCAGTCAGCTATTTTTGGACATTTGGATTGCTTCTAAAATTTGGCTATTTGAGCAGAGCTTCAATAATCATAGGAGCACAAATCTCTTTTTAAAATTAATAACGAGCCCTTGGGGTAGATGTCAAGAAATGGAAGCTAAATTCTTGTCCCTTTTTCTTATGTTTTAGAAGCATTGAATGGAGAATTTTAATATCTGGCACACAGCATGCTTCCGCCTGCTGAATATCTTGATTTGCAGTTCACAGACCAGAACTTAAAAATTTCTACAACTTAAAAAATCTCTTTCCAGATGCATCTTGACTCTATGTGTTGCTTATGATTTTCTTCCCTTGACGGGCTTGCTTTTTGTCTAATCCTCATTGGCCTTGTCCTTTTGACTGTCATCAAATAAACCTTTTTTCTTTCACATTTCAAGAAGATTTCTGTATAGATTGAGCAAGGCACTAGTGAAGATTTAACTTACTGGAACTAAATAAAGATTTTCTCCTATTTAGATATCTTGACTTTACTGTAAATGTACTAAAAGAGATATTCAGTGTTAATCACTTTTGCACTGGTTTATATATATATTTCTATTTATTTATTTATTTATTTTGCTTTTTGGGTCACACCCAGCAATGCTCAGGGTTACTCCTGGTTCTGCACTCAGGGAATTACTCCTGGCGGTGCTCAGGGGACCATATGGGACGCCGGGGATCGAACCCGGGCCGGCACAGGCCGGCCGCGTGCAAGGCAAACGCCCTACCCGCTGGGCTATCGCTCCGGCCCCTATATATATTTCTAATATTCTAAAAAATTTGTTAAACTCTGTTTAAATCCTGATTTTGTAGTTTATACAAGCTCATCAAATCAAGTCATTTAAATTGTTAAAATATAGTATCTGCGCAGTTTAAATATTTTTGCCATGGGGCTGGAGTGATAGTACAGCAGGTAGGGCATTTGCCTTGCAAGTGACAGACCCGGATTCATTTCCCTGCATTGCATGATACCTTGAGCATCTCCAGGAGCAATTTCTGAGTGCTGAAGCAGGAGTAATCCCTGAGCTATGCCAGGTGTGACCCCCCAACATATATATATGTATATATATAGATATATATACATATATATACATATATGATATAGAGCAATATATATAAAGAGAGCAAATATTTAAACTGCACAGATACTATATTTTAACAATTTAAATGACTTGATTTGATGAGCTTGTATAAACTACAAAATCAGGATTTAAACAGAGTCTAACAAATTTTCAGGATATAAGAAATATATATAAAACCAGTGCAAAAGTGATTAACACTGAATATCTCTTTTTAGTACATTTACAGTAAAGACAAGATATCTAAATAGGAGAGACTCACAGACATGGGGCAGAGCTGCTACTGGCTCTCCCCTGTGCCCAGCCGCTCATGAGGTGCCCAGAAGGGATGGCAGGTTCTAGCCCTGGCCCGCCACCCCAGCAGAATCTCGCAATAAGCCAGACGACCCCCACTCCATGAGGGCCTCCATTTCCACATCTGGACTTCCCTCTCGTCAGAACTTCACGCTGCAGACCAGCCTATCACAGCCCAGCTCGCCGCGGCCGCTGCGACAGAGCAGTTCATCAATAAATTCTGGATTTAGAGATGACTACAAGAGTATGCTACCCTCATGCCAGAGCCTGGCAAGCTACCCGTGTTGTATTTGATATGCCAAATACCATTGACAATTATAGACCTCATTCCCATGATCTGATGGAATGGTTGAGGCTCTTTATTTCCTGGAGCAAGCAGGTGCCTTTGGGCTCTACTAGCATCAGACAGGACATATGGAGATGTTACTGGTGCCCGCTCAAGCAAATCAATGATGAACAGGAAGACAGTGATACAGTGATATATATATATATATATATATATAATGATAATGATTATATATATAAAACAGCTATATATATTGCCGTTATTTACTTTTTTTCTATTTTTGCCATTATTTAATTTTTTCAGACGTGAGCCCTTACTGACTGAATCCCACGGGATGTCAAAAGATCACGTGGCCACCCACCTACAAGATGGTCAGACTTCTTCGTCAAGACCCTGAACGAACGGTTTGAGGCTCTTCTTATGTTTGAAGCAACCAGATGCCATTGGGCTACAGTGGCACATGATAGGGTCAAGTGGAAATGTTACTGGCGCCCGCTCGAGCAAATCAATGAATAACTGGATGTCAAGTGATCAAGTGATTTGATTTTTTCTCATTTTATTGTAATAACTTAAAATTCAGTGTGCCGTTGAAAGAGGAATTGTGAGAGTGTACATTTTAACTGTCTCAGTTTGTTACAAAACATTATTCAATATTTCAAAATCTCTATTATTTTGTTTTGATCATTTTAAGAAATGTCTATCTTTATTGAATCACCAAGAGACCAGAGTTATAAAGTAGTTTATGATTGAATTTCAGTCATACAATGTTCAAACACCCCTCTCTTGACAAATGTACATTTTCTGACACGTGTCCCCAGTTTCCTTCTCCAAACCATACTTAGCCTGCCTTTATGATATAAACCTTTCTTCTCTCTCTATTCTTCCTTATAGGAACTGTGGTTTGCACACTTCATAAAAGTTTATCATGTATATCACTGTATCTAATCCCTTCAGTATTCATTCTTTTCCAGTGTGCTAATTTCGAGGTTTATTTTTTTCATATTTGCCCCATCTTTATCCAAACTTCAGCCCCCAACTACTTGTTACCATGGACCATATATATATATATATATGAGACAGACATGGGGCAGAGCTTCTGCTACTGGCTCTCACTGTGCCCCCCCGCTCATGAGGTACCCGGGAGGGGTGGCAGGTTCTAGCCCTGGCCCGCCACCCCAGCAGAGCCTCACAACAAGCTAGACGACCCTCCACTCCATGAGGACCTCCATTTTCCACATTCGAACTTCCCCCGTGTCAGAACTCCATCCAGCAGACCAGCCTATCACAGCCCGGCTCTTCAATAAATGCTGGATTTTGAAATGACTACAAGATTATGCTACCCACATGGCAGAGCCTGGCAAGCTACCCATGTCGTATTTGATATACCAGATACCAGTAACAATTATAGACCTCATTCCCGTGACCTGATGGAATGGTTTGAGGCTCTTTATGTTACTGGAGCAAGCAGGTACCCTTGGGCTTTACTTGCATGAGACAGGTCATATGGAGATGTTACTGGTGCCCGCTCGAGCAAATCGATGATGAACGGGAAGACAGTGATATATATTTATATATATATATCTTGCAACTGATTATGAACATTTTATTTCCTCATCTGACTCATTTCACCTCTGCTCTGTATGATATCCACTGAGCATTCACTCCATGGACATCCACATACAAACCAATTTCATGATCTTAATTTTTTTCTAATAACTGTATAGTATTCTGCTGTGTAGATATACCATAGTATCTTTATTCAATCTTGTTTTGGGGACTCAAATGGTTTCTAGATCCTGGATATTGTGAAATTTCTACAATAAATATAGGAGTGAAGATGGTTTTCATAGTTTTTGGGGTCCAGTAGGGTGTATGACCAGAAGCAGTATTGCTGGGTTACATGGAAGTTCATTTTTTGTAGAATGCTCATACTGATTTCCAAAAAGGAATTCCACATCTAATGGGCAAGAGTCTCTTTCTCCCCTGATACATGCCAAGTTGCTCTTGTCCTTTTTAATCTGTTCCAGTCTCTGAAGTGTGAGATATCTCATTGTTGTTTTGATTTGCATTGCCCTCATTACTGATGAAGAGCAATGTAGTACATTAATTCGTGTTCCTTATGACTATTTATATTTCTTCTTGCAGGAAGTTTCTGTTCATCTCTTTTCCCCAAATTTTGATTGTGCTAGATTTTTTTTATATTTTATTATACCACCATGAAATATACAATTACAAAGATGTTTGTGTTTGGTTTTCAGTCATACAGTGTTCCAGCACCCATCCCTCCACCAGTGCCATCTCCACCACCAATGTCCCCGATTCCCTCTCCCTCCCCCAGCCTGCCTCTATGTCAGGCTCTTTATCTTTTTCTCTCTTCATCTCTCTCCCTTCTCTCTCTCTTCCTTCTCTTACACATTGTGCTTTGCAATACATAAATTTAGAGGTATCATGTGTATCCCTTTGCCTATGTTCAGTCCTAGGCTAGTATTGTCATGTCCGTCCGTGATTATTAGCATTATCTTCCCTCCTCTCTTCTAACCTCTGACTCCTACACATTTGTGGTGGATTCCACCTATTGATAAGACCTCCTAAGCTTGATTTTGCCTGGTCTTGGATATTGTTATCATGTTTTCTCTCTCTATATATATGCCTATATGTATATATACACATATACATAATATGTGTATGTATACACATGTATACGTATAATGTATATGTATACACATATAGACATATAACATATATGTATGTACACACTTATAGACATATATGTATATATGTGTATATATGTATACACATATACGTATATATGTATATATGTGTATATATGCACACATATATATCCCACAAATAAATGCAGTCATTCTATATCTGTCCTATTCCCTCTAGCTAATTTCACTCAGCATGGTCCTATCTATGTCCATCCATTTATAGGCAAATTTTATAACTCGCATAACAGCTGCATAGTATTCCATTGTGTAGATGTACCAAAGTTTCTTTATCCAGTTATCTATTCTCAGGCACTCTCGTTGTTTCTTGAGTCTGGTTATTGTGAATAGTGCTGCTATTAAAGTAAAAGTGCAGATGGGGGATCAGAGTGATTGTCTAGTAGGTAGGGCATTTGCCTTGCATGCAGCCTACCTGGGTTCGATCCCCAGCATCCCACATGTTCCTCACGCAATACCAAGAGTAATTCCTGAGCACAGAGCCAGGAATAACCCCTGAACATAGCTAGGTGTGACCCAAAGAGCAAAAAAAAAGTGCAGATGGTATTTCTGCTGTGTGTTTTTGGCTTTGCAGGGTACATTCCCAGGAATGGTATGGCTGGGTAAAATGGGAGCTCAATTTTTAGCTTTTGGAGTAATGTCCATATTGTTTTCCAAAAAATTCTGTGCAAGTCAACATTCTAACCAACAATTGATTAGAGTCTCTTTCTCCCTGAATCTGCCCCAGCACCAGTTGTTCTTGCACTTTTGGACATGTGCCAGTATATGTGGTGTGAGATGATACCTGATTAAGCCTGTCACCATTGAGGATATTTAAACAGTAATTAAAATTCGGCCCAAACACAAAAGCCCAGGTCCAGTTGGATTCACCAGTGATTTATCTTACACCTTTAAAGAGGATCTACTGCCAATCTTTTTTCATGCTCTTACAGGAAATAGAAGAAACAAAAAGACTCCAAAATACCTTTTCTGAGGCACCCTGATACCCAAAGCAGAGACTTTAAAAAATGGGTTGATTTTTTTTCTTGTGCATTTCTACCAATGCCTTATAAATCTATAATACTAGCCTCTTATCAGATGGGTGCTAGTAAAATAATTGCTCCCATTCTACTGGATGTATTTGTATCTTGCGCACTGTTTCTTTGAGGGGCAGAAGCTTCTTAGTTTAATGCAGCTTCACTCACTTTATGTTTCACTGCTTTGGTCAGTGTTCTACTCATATGTATATTATATGTCGGGGAAGGCACCGGGGTCCCTGACAGAGTCAGGACTGAAGTTCTCTTCTACTTCTGAGGATGCTGGGAGAACAGATGAAAACTCACGAGTCCGATGCAGTTCCAAAAAGGCTTTTAATAGTACAAAAGCTCTTCCACAGCACTCCAATATAATGAACAAACTCTAGCTCTGGTCCAAACTTAGACCATACAAAAGAGCCTAAGTTTCCCACCAAAGAGAGAGTATCTCACCCTAACTGAGTCCTACCCAGAAGAAGGAGCAAAAGGCCAAAGAGCAAAAAGCCAAAAGTCAAAAGCAAAAGACAGAGGAGCCAAAAGCCACAGGAGCCAAAAACTGAAAGCCGAGGAGCCAAAAGTCGAAAGCAAAAAGCAGAAGGGACCTCAAGTCAGTCCCCCTTATAGACACCAAAGTAATCTAGGGAGGGTCATGTCAACAAAAACCCTAAATGGAGTGTAGAAGAGCAGTGCCACACTCTATTGCAGATATAAACAAAGGTTACCCAAGGACTAATCCCAAGATTGTCTCTTATGTAAAACACTGGAGAGAGAGAGAGAGAGCTGGTATAAAGTATCACTGTATCACTGTCTTCCCATTCATCATCAATTTGCTAGAGCGGGCACCAGTAACATCTCCATATGTCCTGTCTCATGCAAGTAGAGCCCAAGGACACCTGCTTGCTCCAGGAACATAAATAGCCTCAAACCATTCCATCAGGTCATGGAAATGAGGTCTATAATTGTTACTGGTATCTGGCATATCAAATAGGACACTGGTAGCTCTGGCTTTTGTGAAGCTTGAACCAAAGGCCCACCTAAAAATCTACATTTCAAAAGGGTCATTTACCTGGCTATATCTCTAAATAGCCCAGCTCACAATGGACTGGGCTGGAAGATTTTGTCTTGGTGGGTTTCTGTCTATGAACTATTTTCTCTTCTGTATTTATAATCCCAGGCTTAGAAATATGATTTGAGGTAATTTATAAAGAATATGGTTAAATCACTTGTATCACTTGTCTTCCCATTGTTCATCGATTTGCTCTAGTGGGCACCAATAATGTCTCCATTTGTCCCTGTTGTGTGCTAGTGTAGACCTAGGGCATCTACTTGTTACAGGAACACCAAGAGCCTCAAACATTTGTTCAGGTCATGGGAATGAGGCTCATCATCATTACTGTTCTTGGCATATTGAATATGACACAGATAACTTGCCAGGCTCTACTATGTGGGTGGGATACTCTCCGCAGTATGTCTTCTCTCAGTTCATTTTATTTATGAACTGCACAGCCACTTAGTGGTCACAGGCAATGGGGAGAACCAGTAACAGTTCTTCCCAGTGTATCTGTGTCTCAGGTTCAAGCTTACCTGGGCTTGAAATAGGTTTCTCTATAGTGTGGGACTCTGACAAGCTGGGCTTGAGATCAGTTTTAATCTTGGGTGGAGCTCTGAAGAGCTGTGGAGTCTAGATGTTGAAAATGGCTGCTATCATGGTGCGGGGATTCCTCTAACTACTTATGAGGCTCTATTGGGGTTGCAGGCCAGGCCAGAACTTGCCTTTGTTCTGGAGGCCTCATGATCAACAGAGCACAGGGAGAGCTGGTAGTTGCTCTTCCCTGTATATCTGTATCTTAGTTAAATAATAAAGATAATATATAACCTTAATAATTTGCATTCTATGTGTAATTAGTTTCCTTTTTCACTAGTACAACATAAAATGCACTTGAATTTGTCTTCAGAAAATACCTATGAAAAGGGAATTTTTAAATTTTCAGTCTATAAAATATTGATTGAATCAATGCCAACATGAATCCATCAATTTGATCTCTTCTTAATAGCTAAAATGTGCCTGTGACAGTATATTTAATTTTCACTTTTCTAATAATATTGGTCAAATTATATAATTATCAGCTTGTTACTATACAGTTTTTAACTTATGGTAATCAATACATCTCTATAGATATTACAAAATATATAAGTTAATGAAAAATTTTAATGAGTATCGGCAAACCTGGAAAGCTAACCATGTCGTATTTGTTATGCCAAATACCAGTAACAATTAGACCTCATTCCCATGACCTAATATAATGGTTTGAGGCTCTTTATGTTCTTGGAGCAAGCAGATGCCCTTGGGCTCTACTAGCATGAGACAGGACATATGGAGATGTTACTGGTGCCCGCTCGAGCAAATCGATGATGAATGGGATGACAGTGACAGTGATCAATAAAAGAAAGAAGAAATCTGTCTTATACAGAAAATTTTTTATTAAATCACCATAAGAGAGACTATTACAAAGATATTCATATTTGGGTTTCAGCTGAACAGCTAATAAAGGTTTTTTGTTCCAAGAGTCTTTAGAACAAATTAACTTATATCTGTAAATTCTAGTAAAATACCAAATATACAATTATTTAATGTAAAAGCATTCTTGAACTGAATAGATTTTAGTATAAATATTAGCTGTTAGAGGGTTAATCAGCATCTATAGAACACTCCACATAAAATATCCTCAAAAGCAGCTTAATTTAATTTCTGCCATGTAGATTTCATATGTCCCTGACTTATTCAAGAGAATAATAGAACAGATTTTCAGAGACTCCAAGTCCATGATTGATGCAGCAAAGAACCAGAACAGAATGAGGAGGCCAGACCCAGCTTTAATTACTTCACAGAAGCAGATGTTCACCCATTATAGGGCATGAGAAACCCTTGGAATCATCTCTGTCCTCACTTCCCAGAGAGGAACATAACATCTCCAAATGAGAGAACACAGCTGCTTTGTGGACTGCACATCCATAAAGCAGCCAGGAAGCTGCCACTTGATACAGAACTATTGTGTCTGTCAGGCTATCCTTTAGCGTCCCCTTACTTTATGGCAAGTATGTTTTCATCTCTTTTCCAGAACACTATTACTAACTATACCTTTGAGGAGCCATTTTCCTCTCATTACATCTACTTGTAAAAGAATGGAGAACCATTTTTCTGGTCAGTTTTTAAAATGTCCCAACTTTAAACATATAGAAACTTATTTTTCTATTGGAAAGGTATATAATTAAATCTAAGAACAACTTTAGAAGAAAAATAAAAAAAACTGAAAACAGAAAACAATATTGTTATGAATGCATAACAAAATTATTATTCTTAAGGAGAAGTATGTAACTACAAAGGAGACAATTAGGCAACTAAAACTACCAATATTAAGAAATTCTTATAGTTTCAAAGCGACTATAAGTAAAGCCTAAAAAGAAAAGCAGATAAAATGTTTACAAGTCATATGATAAGTGGATAATTTAGTTTTTATTACCCAGTTAATAGTAAGCTTGTGACAAATGACTTAATTGATATTAGATTAATTTTATGTCATAGAGTGCACAAAGAAATCATGATATTTTACATACCTCTACCAACAGATAGAGAGTATTTCTGTACTTTCTATATTTTGTATGTTTGAGTGACTTTCTCTGATTTTAAGGAATGGTCAGGTGATCCAGGTGCTCAGTAGCAATCAAGAAGTGTTGGAGGATCTATTACTTCTCTGATAGCTCCTCTAGCATATAACATTAGAGACATTTCTTACCGGTCTGTTTTAGGCCACACCAATTAGACTCCAACTACCTCCTAGTTCTGTGCACAGACATGACTCCTGACCTTGCTCTGGGAGCACAACTGGTGCCAGGGATCAAACCAGGGTGAGTTGAATGCAAGGCAAACATATTACCTGAAGCAATATCTCATCAACCCTGGAAAATTAATTAAAGAAAAATCTCTGGAAAGTCTGAAATAAATAACAGTTTGGCCCAGACCACCTCTAGCTTTTATCACACTAGCAGATCATATGATTGGGGTGGCTGGGGGGGAGTATTTAGAATGAGAAAATATCTAGTGCCAACAAAGTGCTTAGAAAATAGTTGCATATACAGTTATCTACAGTACAACTCACTGCAAAAATTTGTTGAATATAATCTACCAGTTCTACTTCCATCATTCTGTCCAAAGCAATAATCTCTCAGAATTGTTTACCAGTAACTAAGAGAAAAATAATGTTAAAAGAGTTGAAGCAAGAGAGCATATTTCTCTCCATGTAAAAGAATAATCACTAAAAGAGTATTTTCCTCTTACTTTTTAAAGCATTGTCTATTATATGAGATATATACCTTCTGGTGTAAGATATATGTCACATACATACTCCACCCAGCAGACCAGCCTATCAAGCCCGACTCATCGAGATCCACCCTGCAGCAGTCTTTTTTTCAATCCGGCCCAGGTATGCTGATCCAGAGACTCACAGACACGGGGCAGAGCTGCTACTGGCTCTCCCTGTGCCCAGCCACTCATGAGGCTCCTGGGAGGGATGGCGGGTTCTAGCCCTGGCCCGCCACCCCAGCAGAGCCTCGCAACAAGCCAGACGAAACCCCACTCCATGAGGGCCTCCATTTTCCACATCCGGACTTCCCCTCGTCAGAACTCCACCCAGCAGACCAGCCCATCACAGCCCGGCTCGCGGGGCTGCTTGTGGCCTTGCTGCTCATCAATAAATGCTGGATTTGGAGATGATTACAAGAGTATGCTACCCGCACAGCAGAGCCTGGCAAGCTACCCGTGTCATATTTGATATGCCAAATACCAGTAACAATTATAAGCCTCATTCCCATGACCTGATGGAATGGTTTGAGGCTCTTTATGTTCCTGGAGCAAGCAGGTGCCCTTGGGCTCTACTTGCATGAGACAGGACATATGGAGATGTTACTGGTGCCCGTTCAAGCAAATCGATGATGAACAGTAAGACAGTGATACATACAACAGAAAATTATTTTCTAAATTTGCATAATATATGTACCTAAGGTCGAGTTATAATACTGGAATAAAGCACTTGCTTTTCATGTGACTGTATGATCTGGGTTGGTCCCTACACCACATATGCTCTCCCAAGCACTCAGGTATGATCTGTGCAAGAAGCCCAGGCATTTTGGGTAAGCCAGGAACAGAGATGAATATAGCTCAAACAAAATTGTAATAATTATAAATAGGAATATTTATGGGATCAGTCACAGAAACCCGCATACCTGAAGTTTTCAATGGCTTCAGTCATGGGTTAGGGATCATCTGAGCAGTGGATTCAGACCTGAAGCATGTTGGTGATTGTGATGAATGGGAATCTTGAGGTTGCCAGGGTCTTTGTTGAGATGGGCCTTTCCAAACCCCATCTCCTGTCCTGGTTACCCCTTGTGTTTAGTCTGGCTCTGGGAAAACAGGAAGCATCTCTACATTTACTTCTTAATGATATTTATAATAATTTTGTATAAACACAGTAAGAGATATAGACATCTATCGACATTATAGATAAACTTAAAATTGTCTCTCTAGACTCAGTTTCCTGGAAAAGCTTGAAAATGACTGGCAATAGGTATTCTTTAAAGGTTTGGAGAACTCATTAGTGAATCCATCTGGACCTGGCCTTTTATGTTTAGGAATACTTTTGATTGCATTTCAATTTCCTTGAGAGTAATAGGCATGTTCAGGTTTCCAAGTCTTCTTGGTTCAACCTGTTATAGGATGTTATAGGAATCCAAAAAATCTGTCTATTTCTTCTAGATTCTTTTGTTTTGTGTCATACAGGCTCTCAAAGTAATCTCTGATATTATTTTGAATGTCTGTGATTTCTGCTATGTTCTCTCCCTTTTTGTTTCTGATTCTATTTATTAAAGCTCTCTCTCTCCCTTTGTGAGTTTTGCAAGTGATATGTCAATCATGTTTATTTTTTCAAAGAACCAACTCTTGGTTTCATGGATATTTTGGACTGTTTCTTGGGATTCTAGCACATTGATTTCTGCTCTAAGTTTTGTTATTTCCTTTTTTCTGCCTTGGTGAGGCTCGTTTTGTTGGTCATTTTTTGAAATAAAGCTGCGGAGTCAGGGCTGGGATAATAGTACAATGGGGAGGGCATTTGTCTGCAATGTGGCTGACCTGGGTTCAATCCCTGGCATCCCAAATGGTCCCCTGAGAACCACCAGGAGTAATACCTGAGCATTGCTGGGTGTGAGCCAAAAAAGCAAGTAATAAAAATAAGTAAAATAGAAAATAAATAAATAAATAAATAAATAAATAAATAAATAAATAAATAAATAAATAGGGGGCCAGAGCGATAGTCCAGCATGTAGGGCATTTGCCTTGCACATGGCCCGCCCGTGCTGGCCGGGTTCGATCCCCGGCATCCCATATGGTCCCCCGAGCACCATCAGGAGTAATTCCTGAGTGCAGAGCCAGGAGAAACTCCTGAACATTGCCAAGTGTGGCCCAAAAAAAGTAAAAAAAAAAGAAAATAAATAAAGCTGTGAAGTCAAATTATTATGTGGGTCCTTCCTTCCTGACAAACACTTGCAGAACTATAAATTTTTTCTCTTAGTACTGTTTTAGCTGTGTCCCATAAGTTCTATTAGTTTTGTCTTCATTTTTATTTGTTTCTAGGAATCTTTTTATTTCCACTTTGATTTCTTCTATGACCCACTGATTGTTCAGAAGTTAGCTGTTCAGTTTCCAGGTGTTTGATATAGTTCTTCATTTATGTATGTGATTCACTTCTGTTTTCAGTGCATGATGGTCTGAAAGAGTAGTTAATACAATGTATATCTTCTTAATTTTATTGAGGTATGCTTTGTGTCCCCAAATGTGGTCTATTTTGGAGAACGTATCAGGCACACTAGAGGAAAAATGTGCATTCAGCTTTTGGGGTATGAAGAGCCCTGTATATCTACTAACCCTCTCTCTTCCATTTCATGATAAAGGGTGGCCTTTCGTAGGGACATCTTGCTGTATATTCCAAACTAGAGTCCTCAAGTCAGGTTAGTTTTCCTAAACCCAACAGAGCAGTAAATCAGATGTTTATTATTAGGTCATGTTGAAGTCTGTTCCATGACCCTCAGCTTAACTTATACTTCTTATGAAACTTAGCTTGTCCCTTTGAGCCTCGGGGAGTTACTCAAGGCTTGCCCTGGGTCTGTCCATCCAATTTCACCATCGATAACTGTCAGTACTGCCTTTTGATATTCTGTTTTTTTTTAGTGTTGAAAGTTTGTGAGTTTTTTTTTTATTGCAATAGAGGTCACATCCTTAGCTCTTTCACCCCGAGATCTACTCCTGATGTTTCACAGAAGCCTCTTTGTGACAGGTTCCAAATCAAAACTTCACCACAAAGTTCCCAAGACCACCATGCTGTCCTTTAGTCCATTTTAATCTGCTCCTTCCTCTCTCCTTTCTAAATCTTGTGCTTGTGGATCTCACTTTTACAATCAAAGACCAAATTTATCATCATTTGATACTGTCTAGTTACTTGTTTGGCTTATCTATATAATGTGGATGAGAGAGATCATGCAGTATTTGTTCCTCCGCTGATTTATTTCACTCAACATGATGGTGTACTGCCCAACCAAATTTCAACAAACTGAAAATTTTATGTACTTTTAAAATTTATAATATGCTATCTTCTTTTTCTTTCACATGCCAGAGAATATTTTAGCTTCTTGAATTTCTAGATATTGTTTCTATGTGCTGCAATGAATATAGTGCACATATATCTTTTCTCATTAATGACTGAATTTTGGTAGTAGACACAGAAAAGTTGAAAACTCTATATTATCACTTAAGTTAAATTTCCTAAATTTTTCCACAGAGGCTGTATTTCATATTCCTAAAATTAATAAAAGATGTTCTCTTTTCACTATATTATCCCTACAAAATCTTGTTGTTTCCATTCTTTTTGATTTATGCCACATTCACTGGTATGACATAATGCTTGTCACTTTGATTTTCATTTATTGCAAAATGATGATGCATAATTTTTTCATATAACCTATTTAGGGTAGAGTGTTCATTTTCTCTGCTCATGGAAATATTTGTTAATTTGGGAGTGTTTTATATATATGCATATTAGACCTTAATCTGATGTATAGCATGATTTTTCCCACTGTGACAGGTGTATGTTAATTTAAGCACTAGTTTAATTTGCATTGCAAAAATAATTTGATTTATTTCAATTTATTTATATTTGTTTCCATTATTTTGTCATTGAAGTCAAATCATTGAAGATATCCAAGATCCATATTCTGAAGAGTTATGTTTATGTGGTTCTCAATGTATTGTGTGGATTTTAGTTGAATCTCAAAACCTATAATCTGCTTTGAATTAACTTTCATAAAAAGGGTATGATACCAATATCCAAGGTCAAGTGAAACATATCAGGAGGTCTTGTCAAAGGTGGAAATTATCACAAACGTGTGGAAGTCAGAGGCTAGGTAAGACAGAAAATGGAACAGTGTGCTAACAATTGTCGAGTGTCGGGCGCTCCGCCGGGGTCCCCGACAGTGCCGGGAAGCGAGTTCCCTTCTACCTCCGAAGCCGGCGAGGAATGGATGAGCACTCAGGGATCCGATGAGGTTTTAAAAGACTTTACTTATCACAGGTTCAGGCATACGAATCAGCAAAAGGAAAAACCCGATGCTTAGGATTCCAGGCTAGAACCCCAGCCACGTGTAGGCCAAGATGGCGACCACCACGTGCAAAGGCTTTGGGAAAGGAGAAGAACACTTCCAAGCAGGGCGACTGCTCACAGCGAGCACAGCCCCCAAAGAAGCGCGGGAGAGTGAAAACCGGCTAGTTTATATCCCTTCAACTCAGACCTTCCTCCCATTGTTATGGAAAGCAGGGAGTGTTAAATGTCCTTAGATAATCCCTCCCTGCACCTCACCTAGGCCCTTTAGTGTGCTAATGCAGCGGCCCTTAAAGGAGTCCTGCAACAACTCCCCTGATTAGTTTACTAATAAAAATTGAAAAGGTAAGAAATATTTAGTAATGTACAGAAAATTAAGATAAGAAAAAACAATTCGAATTACAAAATGACAATACATGTTACTTTAGGATCCTAACTTGTTTTTGGACCCAAAGCAAAGTTCAAGACAAAGTGTTTTTAGCTGTCTGATTATAACGGACTATAGTTTGCACTGTCCATAATTTGTGAGAGTCAATTTGCTATATTTTATGTAAAGTCTGTGGGGCTACTTCTGGAACAGCAATAGCGGTGATCATATAAGTATGAGTCTCTGGAGAGCAGCGATCAGGAACTCGTTGAATTGTCAGGAAACTGGATCGGGTCTCAGGAACACTGGAACAAGTATCTCGAATTCTGGAACAGGAGTCTTGAGTGCTGGAACAGGTGTCCGGAACATCGGTGTGGTATCTTGAACTCTGGAACAGGAGTCTTGAGCGCTGGAGCAGGTGTCCGGAACATCGGTGTGGGCGTCTTGCAGGGCTTCTTCAGCAAGGGAACATTGGCACCGGTAACTGTACCTGTAGCTTAGGCGAGACAAAAACACTTTTCGAGGTTAATCACAAGTAGGGATTTTAAGGCCTTGTAGGGATCCAAGTTTGGGATGGAGAGAAGAATATAAAGAAGCTCCAACATGGGTGGAGCAGGGAAATAAGTATGAGAATTGATGATTTTAAAATTGATAAATCTAGTGGATCAGCAGTGGAGTTGATGAATGTAATAGAGGTTTGTAGTGGTCAGAAATTGAGAAGGTAGTAGTTGAGACATGACATAGACACAACATTAATCACAAACATAATGGTGGCCACCACATGCACACACACGCACACATACATTTGATCGATCAATATCTTACAGCTGTATATGTGACCCATTTAGGGTGATAAATGGTAACGAGTCAAGCGCTTCATAAATATAAAGCCGGCAAATGATGGTGAGAAAGTATCTTTTCCTGTGAATAGAGCATTGGGAAAAATTAGTTTTGCAAATTATTAAATTTTTAGCGAGCACTGTTTTAGGAGTCTCGGAGTATTGAGCACTGTAGCGCAGGTTTACTGATTCGAATATCTCATCCTGTGAACAGAATCATTAGAAAAACAATTTTTTATTGATTTAGCAAACATTTTTGTAATGAGCACTGTGATCAGAGTCCACCCATTTTTCCACCCTTTTTTTTTTTGTAAGAAAGAAAATATTTGGGCTGTAAGGCAAGATATTAGACATGAACCATGATCACAGACTGCAAAACAAGATCATTATTAAAAGGAACCAATCCAGGAAGTTTAAACAGCAACTTGCAATTTAAAATTTAAGACTTTATATTGAAAGAATTAGTTGTTTTCTGATTCTTGGAGAATTCTAGTCTTAACAAGCCCCAGAGGGACCCAGAGTTTCTTGGCAGGGTTATCGTCTGTAGAAATGAAAGCATAGCCTCTTCCCGAATGAGGAGGTGACCTGCAATCCATTTATCATCAATTTTCACCCAGATAGGTGAATTGACTGTTTTTTGAGTTTGCATATCTTCTTGAAAGTGACGTTCAGCCGCGGTATAGGGATCTCCTTGAGGTATATTTAAGAAGTTTAAGGTGAATAATGTTAAAGATAAAGAATCCATTGGAGGCATGCTTGTTTTTCGTTGCTTTAATAGCTGAGTTTTAAGTGTTCTGTGGGCACGTTCAACTATTCCTTGTCCTTGTGGATTATATGGAATTCCTGTAATATGTTTGATCTGCCATTCCTCGCAAAAGGATTTGAAGGTTTTGCTGGTGTAAGCAGGACCATTATCTGTTTTTATGGTATGGGGAATACCCATGACGGAGAAGCACTGGAGTAAAAATGAACAAACAGATTTAGCTCTTTCAGACGTCATAGGAACAGCCCATATGAACCGGGAATATGTATCGATGACCACATGAAGGAAAGGTTTGTTGGGAAATAAGTTAGTATGAGTTATATCCATCTGCCACAATTGGTTTGTCTGTAAACCTCGAGGATTTGCTCCTGCTACATGAGATGTACAATGTAAAGGAGCACAGACAGGACAGTTGCGGACAATTTGTCTAGCTTGTCTCCATGGGATGCCATGGTGTACATGAAGGCGGCGGGCATTTGTATGTAGAGTCTGGTGCTCTTCCTCAGCTGATTTAAATACTGGTGCTGCCAAGAGATCTGCTGCTTCGTTTCCTCGAACCATTGGCCCGGGGAGTCGGCTGTGAGAACGGATGTGGGAGATGTATATAGGGAATGTTCTATTTCGGAGGAGATCTTGTAGTTTATGGAGCAGCTCCTGAATTATAGGATTATGGGCATTTAAAGAAGCAGTGACAATTCCAGGAAATAAACCAACTACATATGCAGAATCACTCACCACATTACATGGGCCAGATATATGGGATAGTAAATGTATCAGGGTGGCGAGTTCCACTTGTTGGGCAGATTTATAATTTGTATGCACAGTAGTGGTCAACGAAGGACCTGTAATTCCACCCCTTCCTGATGAGGAGCCATCAATATAATACACTGGAGCATCAGGAATGGGAGAGGAGCGGACAATGGTGGAAATTATAAAAGGTGTCCTTTTCAGAAATTCCCAGGTTTTTCCAGCTGGGTAATGATAAGATATTTCTCCTGAAAAATCTGCTAAAGCTCTCTGAAGGATTTCACTGAGTGGTAAAACAGCTTCAATTTCTTTTTTAGGGTCAGGTAGTACAATTACATGGGGATCATGTCCAAGTAATACTTGGGTTCTTGATCTTCCCTTAATTATAAGGTTAGCTATCATCTCAAGGTAAGGTGTAGCAGTACGATTCTGCTTGTTATGTAAGTAAACCCATTCTAACGGTCCAGATAATTGGGCTATAGCAGCAGTTGGAGACTCGGGAGTGTTGAAGACCAAGAACCATACCTTTTCTCCGGGATTAAATCTGGAGAGGTAAGATTTTTGAAGCCGATTCATGAAAAAATCTAATTCCTCCTGAGTTTTAGGAGTTAGCTGCCTTGGGCTATTTAAAGCAGGATCACCTTCAAGGGTGTGGAACAGGTTACTGAGCTCACAGTTAGGAATACCAAGGGAGGGGCGCACCCAGTTGATATCCCCCAGCAGTTTTTGAAAATCATTCAAGGTTTTGAGCCTTTTCTGACTAATGGAGATCTTTTGAGGACGCACTGTAGTGCGGTCAAGAGCATAGCCCAAATATTCATATGGAGGCTGCATCTGGATTTTCTCCGGAGCTACTTGTAAGCCAGCCTCTGGTAAAACTGTCATTACATCATTATATAAATTCTGGAGATCTCTGGAATTATCACAAGCTAGCAGGATATCATCCATGTAGTGGATGATGTATGCACCAGGAAATTTAGCACGAATGGGTCGCAAAACCTCATCAACAAAGTGTTGACACATCGTAGGTGAATTAGTCATTCCTTGGGGCAATACTGTCCACTGAAACCTACGTAAAGGACCTTTATGATTAATGGAAGGGACTGAAAATGCAAACCTTTTCCGATCATCTGGGTGGATAGGTATGCTGTAAAAGCAGTCTTTTAAATCTATGATAATTAGCGGCCAATCCTTAGGAATAGCTGCTGGAGAGGGAGCCCAGGTTGTAGGGCTCCCCATGGGGACCATAGTAGAATTTACATTCCTTAAGTCAATCAGCAAACGCCATTTGCCTGATTTTTTTCTGTATTACAAAAACAGGAGAATTCCATTCTGAAAACGTTTCCTCAATATGTCCTAATTTCAGCTGTTCTTCCACTAGATTTGTTAGCGCCTCTAACTTTTTGGTATTGAGGGGCCACTGTGGTGTCCATATAGGTTTGTCAGATTTCCACTGAATACGGATAGGTAGTGGGCGCTTAACCACAGCGGCCCCAATTAAAAAGGGTTACTCCCGGTGTTAGGCTTATTATGGAGAGCTGGAATTGGTGCTCGACGGGAATTGGACGAGGTATGTGGATTACTGCCCCCCCACTGCTCCAGCATGTCTCGACCCCATAAAGTTAAAGGCACAGGGGCTATATAAGGCTGGACCATGGCTACATTCCCTTCAGGGCCAATACACGGCAGCCACCTGGCACTCTGTCGGAGAAGAGAGGAGGAGATATTGCCTACCCCGCTCAGGCTATGGGACACTTTCTTTAGGGCCCAGTTAGAGGGCCAATACTTGGTGGAGATTATGGATATGTCTGCCCCTGTATCCAACATGCCTTTGAATTTCCTTTTATAAATTTCGATGGGTATAACCGGCCGCTTGGCCTGAGAAATTCTGGCAGTGTACCCAACTAGATAGTTAGCAGGTGGCTGGTGGGCTTGGTTCTGTGTGGCTGCATAACCAACAATGAAGTTGGCAGAATGGTTGGTACTGTTTAAGCCACCAGCTGTAGGGTGTTCGGACTGACTACACGGATCCTCAAAAAATAATAATAGTTTAGCAAGTGGTTCCCCTTTTTTAAAAGTCCATTTAGTTGGCACAGATATTGACAGTATTATCTCTCCATGAGATTCAGGATCCAGAAGTCCGAAATGCACCATAATTCCCTTAAATTTCAGCCAATCGCTCCCCTGAATTAAACCCATACTACCTGGGGGAGCAGGTCCTTTTATCCCTGTTTTTAGCATGTAGGGGTCTTGACTTGGGTATATTGTGACAGTCTTGGGGCAGAGAATGTCGAGACTGCCACTGCCTGATGGGGTAGGCCAGAGAGCATTTATTGACTGTAATTCTGTGGATTCTGATTCGGAGGATACTGGGCAGGTGGAATGAAGGAGAGTGCCCCTGGATTCAGCTGGGCCTGGGGCTGGCCCCCACCCAGTTTCCCGCATTAGGGGAGGCATAGATGTTATTTGAGCCTGCGGAGCTTGTGGAACCTGGGAGGGGGTCCATGTAACATTTCCTATAAAGGGATTATTAGAATGTTGCCCTGTATTGATAATTGTAGAAGATGGGCAATCTCTACGGGTGTGTCCCTTCTTTCCGCAGATAAAGCAGGTTATCTGTCCAGATGAAGCCTGAGGCTGACTTCGCCTCCAAGACCGACAGTCTCTGGCCCAATGTTTTCCTTTTCTGCACCTTGGGCATGGTCCAGGTGGGGCCCTTCGAGGGGTGGAGCTGCGATTATTAGAATAGTTTCTCCGATTATTGTTTATCCTTTGAAGTTTATTGTTTCTCTCCCTAGAGCTGTCTGACATTTCATCCCTCTCCTGATCCTCCTGCTGTATGGGATAAGCCTCTATATCATCCTGTGTTTTATGGGAGGTTAAACCGACATTTCTACAGGCCTTTAGATACCCCATGAGGTCAGCCTTTTCCTTAATACCATATAGTAATGCTCGACATTTTTGATTAGCATTCTCATATGCTAAGTTTTGTTTTAGGATTTCTTGAGTGGTTGGGTCTTGAACCTGTCTTTGGATTGTTTCACATAATCTCCCAACAAAATCAAAGTATGGTTCATCACGACCCTGGTAAATTTTTGTATAGCTACCTAGAAATTCTGGGTCGGAACCTACTCTTTCCCACGCCTTTAATGCTGTCTCCCGAACGAATTTTAAAATAGGTTCAGGTAATGTCGCTTGTTTTGCTTTGTTTTTCCATTCACCTTCACCTTTTAGCATGGCAAAAGTTATAGTATGGCCTGATTCCTTTTCTCTTAAAGTGTCAATATTCTGGTTAACCCCATCTGCATACCACATATGCCATTGCATGTACTGTGATTTGTTTAGACAAGTATCGGCTACCGTTTCAAAGTCTCCCAATACCCACTGACTACTTTCGCTCCAATCAGCTAAATATTTTAAAGTATAAGGACTTGATATTCCAAACCTGTCGCAAGCCTTCCTAAACGGGGTTATTGCCTCAATTTTTAAGTCTTCATGAATCGGTTTTACTTTATCTTTAGATTGGTCATGAGAAAGATTGCTGGGCTTTGCTCTTTGACTCGAGCTAATCTGTTTCTCCCCTTCTTCCTCATCAGAGCTTGTAGTATCTGGCAGAGGAACATCTACCCCATTGAGGGTATTAACTCTGGGGAGGTTTTCAGCTTGGGAATTTGCCTCCTCTGGGTTTTCCTGTTCCTCCTCTAAGTTATCAGCCACATTAGAATTCTTTTTAGATTTTTTTTGCTGGGAATGTATACACCTTTTTCAAGTCTACAGTTTTGGGGCGTGTTTGTGAACGGCTTTTAGTTGGTTCACGCCTCAGTATTGGGTATGCGCTAGGTCCTGATTGATAAGTTATGAAATCAGAAATCTCCCTGCGTAACACATCCATTTCTTGGTTTAAGTTTTCAAGTTTCCTATATGTTTCTTCCTTTTGTTCTTTCAATCTTATGTGTAACTTCCAAACCTCCTCTTTCTGTCCATCTATTCTATCTCTCTGTCTGTCAATTTCTTCCTCTAAGATAATGCTGATTTTATCGATATCCTTCTTCTGCTCTTCAAACTTTACTTCAAATTTTAAATCCTGTTTAATAATTTTACTTTCCTGTTCTTCTAATTTTTCCTTGAATTTTAAATCCTGTTCTTCTAACTTTTCCTTGAATTTTAAATCCTGTTCTTTTAATTTTTCCTTGAATTTTAAATCCTGTTCTTCTAATTTTTCCTCAAATTTTAAAATCTGGTTAATAATTTTACTTTCCTGTTCTTCTAATTTCTTTTCAAATTTTAAACTCTGTTTAATAATTCTGTCCTCAAGCTTTAAGACCAGTCTACCTGTAGCTTTATGATCCTCACTTATTTCTTCAATCGCTGAGTAAATCTCGTCCCTTAAGATTGCATTCAATTTATTACTTTCCTCCCTCTCTCTATTAAACATTGTCCTTACGCAAAGGTACAGTTTAAAAATCGCAAGGACCCAGATGATTTGTGAAAAGATAGAGTAGTTCTCAGAAAGGAACTTTATAGACTGGGCTATGTATGGTTCCGAGCCAATAAAAGATACAATGTATCTATACCATGAGATATCCATCATTTTACTCACGGTTCGGAGGCAGATGATCTCTGTCCGATGATAATTAGACCAGACGATGTTCGTGGTGCCCACACCAGGGACGCCAAATGTCGGGGCGCTCCGCCGGGGTCCCCGACAGTGCCGGGAAGCGAAGTTCCCTTCTACCTCCGAAGCCGGCGAGGAATGGATGAGCACTCAGGGATCCGATGAGGTTTTAAAAGACTTTACTTATCACAGGTTCAGGCATACGAATCAGCAAAAGGAAAAACCCGATGCTTAGGATTCCAGGCTAGAACCCCAGCCACGTGTAGGCCAAGATGGCGACCACCACGTGCAAAGGCTTTGGGAAAGGAGAAGAACACTTCCAAGCAGGGCGACTGCTCACAGCGAGCACAGCCCCCAAAGAAGCACGGGAGAGTGAAAACCGGCTAGTTTATATCCCTTCAACTCAGACCTTCCTCCCATTGTTATGGAAAGCAGGGAGTGTTAAATGTCCTTAGATAATCCCTCCCTGCACCTCACCTAGGCCCTTTAGTGTGCTAATGCAGCGGCCCTTAAAGGAGTCCTGCAACAGTGGAGGGTACTAATGCCAACCTAGAAATGAGCATTAAACATAGGCAAAAAGATACACATGGCAACCCCTTAATGTATGTTCTGTAATCCATAGTCTGGAAGGGAAGGAAAAGAGAAAGAGAGAGAAAGGGAAAGAAATAAAGAACCTACCATGGAGGAGGGCTGGGGGGGGGGGGGAGGGAACCGGGGACGTTGGTATTGGGAGATGGGCACTGGTGGAGGGATGGGTGCTGGAACACTGTATGACCAAAACCAAAATATGAATTTTAATTGTATTTCTTTGTAATTGTAAAACAATAAAAAAAAAAAAACCTTAAAAAAAGGGTATGACATGATTTACATATCAGTAATTTGTTTGTATATGATTATTCAGTTTTCCTAGCACAATTTACTGAAAATGCTTCCCTTCATTTCTTAATATACTTCATTTCTTTATCTATAATTAATATATCTGATATTTGATCTCTAGGATCTCCATTGTGTTATATTGTTCGGAAAGTCCATTTTATTTCATTATGATGTTGTGATGACTATATCTTTTAATGTATGATTTTACACCAGGATATGTGATACCATTAATTGCTTTTTCATGGTCTCAGATTGACCATTGCTCTTTGGTGAATTTTATGTTTTAATAAAGATTTAGTAAAGACAACTACACCACCTCTGCTTCACTGATCACATCATTCTAGTAACACCAAACATTAGCCAAGCAGCACAAATGCTGGCTGACTTCGACCGAGAATGTGGAAGGATAGTTCTACAGCTGAATCTCAACAAAACTATGTTCATGAAAAATGAACGAGTTACAGAGGCCCCATTCACTCTCAATGGAACAAACATCTCTGAATGCAGCAATTATGTGTACCTAGGTTGAGAAGTCAACATGATGAATGACCTAAAATCTGAGCTGCACAGGAGGAAGAGAGTGGCATGGATTGCCTTCAAAAGCATTGAAGAAACAGCTAAAAGGACAGAGAACCTCCGGCTTGGGGCACATGTCTTCAACTCCACTGTTCTACCTTCATTAATATATGCCTCAGTGACCTGGACCCTATGAAAGCAGGATGAGAACACTACTCAGGTCTCCAAAAGAGAGCTATGCTTGAAATATTGCTCCTCACTCAAGAGAAGGAATTAGGAGTTCCGACCTCTGTCAATGATCCAGAATCAGGGACACTGTCTCATTTGCCAAGGCATTGAAAATCAGATGGGCTGGACATGTAATGTGATGCGATTTGAAGATGACCACTGGACTAGAGCCATTACCGACGGGATCCATGGGACGTCAAAACATCACATGGTCGCCCACCGACAAGATGGTCAGACTTCTTCATCAACACCCTGAACAAACGGTTTGAGGCTCTTTGTATTCCTGAAGCAACCAGATGCCATTGGGCTACACTGGCACGTGATAGGGTCAAATGGAAACATTACTGGCGCCTGCTCAAGCAAATGGATAAATAACAGGATGTCAAGTGATCAAGTTATAAAGATTTAGTAAAGTTGTTCTAAGTCCCGAAGAAATTCATTCAAATTTAATAAAATTATATTTACAATAAATATTTAGAGGTGACTACAAGAGTATGCCACCGCACGGCAGCCTTGCAAGCTGCTTGTGTAGTATTTGATATGCCAAATACCAGTGACATTTATATTAGGTCATTCCCATGATCTAATATAATGGTTTGAGGCTCTTTATGTTTCTGGAGCAAGCGGATGCCTTTGGGTTCTACTAGCATGAGACAGGACATATGGAGATATTACTGGTGCCCGCTCTAGCAAATAGGTGATGAGCGGGAAGATAGTGATAGTGATAGTGATAGTGATATATTTACGATGTATAGTGCCTTGGATAGAATGTCCATTTTCACAATGTTAGCCCTTCTAGTCTGCAAATGAAGATTTTTTTTCATTTCCTAGTATCTTCTCTTTATTTAAATAACAACTTATAGTTTTCAATATTTAAGTATCTTACACCCTTATTTAATTGATTCCTATATACTTGATGTTTTGGATACTACTTTAAAGTTTTTTAATTTATTTTTTCTGTTAGTTTATTGTTTTTATATAAAAATGAAACTTTGTTTATTGATTTCGTTCCTCACTAATTTGTTCAATATATTAGTTTTCTAAGAATTTTGATTTCTGGTTTTTGTTTGATTGTTGTATGTTGGAGGACATGTTTAGCTAATCTGGGAGTTTTGTTGTTTTGCTCACTCCCAGCTTAATCTTATTTAAGCCAATGTTCATTCTAATGAGATCTCTCTTCTATGTAAACACTGCTAGAGGGTGTGGCAGTTACAGAAGTCACCTTGATTGAATAACTTCTGACTTATACATCTACTAAGACTTCTATGTTTTCTAGATTGGGCACAGCTCCTCTTTATACCCACTGCACCCAACGTGGGACAGTTAGAATTTACCAGGAGACTACCACCCTGGCTACGCTGAGACTATAGGAAGACTATAGGAAGGATTATACTAGTTTGCTCTAAGCAGGCGAGTATGACCCTTTCAGTACATGAGAACAAGATACTCAGAATCACACTGGTGCAGATAATAATAAGGACCTTGTGGGTACCATCTAGATTACATGAAGCTCATGAAGTTAAGATGTATTACTTTATATCAGCCCCCTCTCTCTCTAGTGTTTTACATAAGAGATAATCTAGGGATTAGTCCTTGGTGTAACCTTTGTTTATACCTGCAATAGGGTGTGGCACTACACTCTGTTTAGGGTTCTTTGTTGGCATGACAACCTCCCGATTGGGTTACTTTGGTGTATATAAGGGGCTGACTTGAGGCCCCTTCACCTTTCACCTTTTGCCTTTTGGTTCCTCAGCCTTCAGCTTTTGGCCTCTGCGGCTTTTGGCTTTTGGCTTTTGGCTTTGGCCTTTTGCTCTTTGGCCTTTTGCTCCTTCTGGGTAGGACTCAGCCTCGGGTAACATCCTCTCTCATTGGTGGGAGACTTAGGCTCTTTTGTATGGTCTAAGTTCGGACCAGAGCTAGAGTTTGTTCATTATATTGGATTGCTGTGGAAGAGCTTTTGTACTATTAAAAGCCATTTTTGGAACTGCACCGGACTCGTGAGTTTTCATCTTTCTCCCGGCATCCTCGGAGGTAGAAGACAACCTCTGTCCTGACACTGTCGGGGACCCCGGCGACGTTCCCGACAGTTGTAGACGCAGATATCCCAGGCAGCACAGATGTTGTAGTGAGAACTTCCAAAACTATATGCAATAACAGTGGAGGAAGTTGAAGTTGCTGCATTTTGCCTGATCGCAGAGTGGAAGTTTTAAATTTTTCACCATTGAGTTTGATTCTGACTATGAAACCCATAGTTATATACATGGTCATTTCTATTTTAATCTACATTCCTAATATCTCTTTTTTGATAAATATTTTTATCATGAGTGTTTAGTATAGTCTAGGCTTTTAATATCTACTGATATGATCATATGAACATTTATCTATCTTTTGGTTTATATGGGGTGTTACAATAATTTATGAGTAATTCTTGCAATACTAGGATGAAAACCAACCCTTGAGACATGTTGGATTTGGTTCACTAATAATTTTATAATATTTGCCTCCATATTCATCAGGGATGTAGTCCTGCAATTTTCCTTTCTATCTTTATATGCTGTATGCATTAAGATAATTTTAGCTTCATAAAAGTTTTGGGAAGTATTTCAGTTTCTTTAATACTTTGGAAAAAGCATAGGCATGTGAAATAAAGTCATGAAAGTTCTCCTACAACTCTCTGTGAGCCCGTTATTACTTAGGTTTTGGGTCTTGGGAAGATTTTTAAATAATGTTAAGTTTTCTTGTCAGTGACTAGTCTGTTCAGATTTTCTCCCAGCATCCACACCAGCACTGGTTGTTCTTGGTCTTTTGGATGTGTGCCCATTTCTGTGTTGTGAGGCGATATCTCATTGTTTTTTTATTTGCATCTCTCTGATGATTAATGAAGAAGAGCACTTTTTTTTGCTTTTTGGGTCACACCCACGATGCTCAGGGGTTGCTCCTGGCTCTGCACTCAGGAATTACTCCTGGTGGTGTTCGGGGGACCAAATGGGATGCTGTGGATCGAACCCGGGCCGTCATGGACCGCCACGTGCAAGGCAAATGCCCTACCCGCTGGACTATCACTCCGGCCCCAAGAGCACATTTTTCATATGCTCTTCACTACCATACAATATTTAGACTCAGATATAAAGGCAGACTCTCAAGGTCTATTATTATAACCCATTGCATATTGCCTAAAACTGTTTCTTTGTATTCCCCATATGAATGACATCATTCTAAATTTCTCACCCCTCTGAATCACCCTCTTCATATATTTCAGTACTAAACAAATTGCAGTAAACTTCAAGATTTCCTCTTTCCTTATCAACAATAATTCAGTGTATATAATCAACACTAAATTATTGATAAATATCTCACAGCCTATTTAATGTGATAAAATAAAATATCCTGCCATCTGCCCCTCGAGGTGTTGCAGGTGTGACTGATGTGCCCAGCTGCATTGGCATGTGGCAGACAAGAGACAGGCTTGTCTACACCCACCCAGGGCTCTACCCCATGGGCCCTGGATAGTTTATGGTCTGACACAGAAAAAGACTGGGCCTCATGGGATGAAACCAGACCCACAAGAGAGCCTAGAAAGCTACCCATGGTGTATATGATATGCCAAAAATAGTAACAGTAGAATAAAATATTTTACAAACCTATTAGTTGTTATTCATTAATGCTCTTCTACTGTTGGGCATTTGGGAGCTTGTTTGGAGGTTCTAGCAGGGGAGCGCAGCTACTCGTATACCCTAGACCTAAGACCAGTCCGTCTCTATTCGGGAAGGCCGTCCTCTTCGACTGAGCGCAGCTTCTGGAGGGACGCACATGGAGCGGTGAGGGAGGAAGGGGACACCCGCCTAGCCAGCCAGATCAGCCGAATCAACCCTGGCGATCAATGGGGTGACAGATGTCGCAGCCAGATCACCCTCACATCCCTGTTGGGCATTTGGCTAGATACATTGTCTACTGTACATATGGCTGCAATAAATACACACATACAAATATGTCGGTGAACACCGCCTGGGTCCCCTGACAGTGTCAGAGCTGAAGTTCTCTTCTACCTCCGAGGACGCCAGGAGAACAGACGAAAACTCACGAGTCGGTGCAGTTACAAAATGGCTTTTAATAGAACAAAAGCTCTTCCACAGCAATCCAATATAATGAACGAACTCTAGCTCTGGTCCAAACTTAGACCATACAAAAGAGCCTACGTCTCCCACCAAAGAGAGAGGATCTCACCCGAGCTGAGTCCAACCCAGAAGAAAGAGCAAAAGGCCAAAGAGCAAAAAAGCCAAAAGCCAAAAGCCGCAAGGCTGAGGAGCCAAAAGCCAAAAGCTAAAAGGCCCAAAAGGCAAAAGTCGAAGTGTAAAGGGGCCTAAGTCAGCCCCTTAGATACACCAAAGTAATCCTACCGGGAGAGGCATGTCAAAAAGAACTCTAAACAGAGTGTAGTGCCACACCCTATTGCAGGTATAAACAAAGGTTATGCCAAGGTCTAATCCTTTCTACCAAGATTATCTCTTATGTAAAACACTGGAGAGAGAGAGGGCTGATATAAAGTAATACATCTTAACTTCATGAGCTTCATGTAATCTAGATGGTACCCACAAGGTCCTTATTATTATCTGCACCAGGGTGATTCTGAGTATCTTGTTCTCCTGTACTGAAAGGGTCACACTCGCCTGCTTAGAGCAAACTAGTATGATCCTTCCTATAGTCTTCCTATAGTCTCAACGTAGCCAGGGTGGTAGTCTCCTGGTAAATTCTAACTGTCCCACGCTAGGTGCAGTGGGTATAAAGAGGAGATTGTTGCCCAATCTAGAAAACATAGAAGTCTTAGTAGATGTATAAGTCAGAAGTTATTCAATCAAGGTGACTTCTGTAACTGTCACACCCTCTAGCAGTGTTTACATAGAAGAGAGGTCTCATTAGAACAAACCTTGGCTTAAATAAGATTAAGCTGGGAGTGGGCAAAACAACAAAACTCCCAGAATAGCTAAACCTGTCCTCCAACACAAATATCTTTTCAAATTTACATTTTATGTTGTTTTGTGCATAACAGGATTGAATCACTGATTTTAAAGAAAACTCTATTCTAAATTTTCGGTTAGTTTTCTGTACTATTTCCAGAGGTTGCAATAGATGATAGTCACTTCACCAGAGAATCTGAATTTGTTTTTTACTTCATCCTCTCCAGCACTGATTTGTTTTGATTTTCTTAAATATATATCACTAATTCTCTTTCAGGTGTGGTAATAGCTTATATACTTTTCATCTGAGTTTATATATTAGTTACCAATTTGAGCAGCTGGAGCGATAGTCTAAGGGTAGGGCATTTGCCTTGCATGCAGCCAACCGGATTAAATACCTGGAATCCCGTATAGTCCCCGAGACCCTCCAATGGTAATTCCTGAGATCACATCTAGGAGTAACCCTCTAGCATTGCTGAGTGTGACACAAAAAGTCAAAAATAATAGTAATTTGAATATTTTATTATAGGGCTTTTGGCTGGGCACTTTTAGAAGAAATCTGTTCATCTCCTTTATTTATTAGTGTTGTTAGTTTTGGGGAAATTGGGTAGCAATATGAAAGGAAAGAAAAGAGAAAGAAAGGAAGGAAGGAAGGAAGGAAGGAAGGAAGGAAGGAAGGAAGGAAGGAAGGAAGGAAGGAAGGAAGGAAGGAAGGAAGGAAGAGGAAGGAAGACAGAAAGAAAGACAGACAGACAGACAGACACACCAGACAGACAGACAAGAAAAAAAAAAGAAAGAAAGGAAGAAAGGAAGGAAGGAAGGAAGGAAGGAAGGAAGGAAGGAAGGAAGACAGACAGAAAGACAGACAGACAGACAGACAGAGAAAGAAAGAAAGAAAGAAAGGAAGAAGAAGGAAGGAAGGAAGGAAGGAAGGAAGGAAGGAAGGAAGGAAGGAAGGAAGACAGACAGAAAGACAGACAGACAGACAGACAGACAGACAAGAAAGAAAGAAAGAAAGGAAGGAAGGAAGGAAGGAAGGAAGGAAGGAAGGAAGGAAGGAAGGAAAGGAAGGAAGGAAGGAAGGAAGGAAGGAAGGAAGGAAGGAAGAGAGAAAGAGAGAAAGAAAAAAGAAAGGAAGGAAGGAAGGATGGAATGAAGGAAGGATGGAAGAAAGGAAGGAAGGAAGAAAGAAAGAGAGAAAGAGAGAAAGAGAAAAAGAAAGGAAGGAAGGAAGGATGGAATGAAGGAAGGATGGAAGAATGAATGGATGAAACAAAGACACAAAGAAACAAAAAGAAAAAAAGAAGAGAGACCAAGAAAGGAAAAAGAGAGACAGAGAGGGAGGAGCAAGGAAGTCTAAACCACTGTTTCACACATAAACAAAATTAAACTCAAAATGTATCAAATAGCTCAGAATTAAATTATAATAAATTAAATTAATTGAGGAAAACATACTATGAATTTTCCTAAATTGATATCTAATCATATTTAATGATTCCATTGCCATTGAGAGAAAACAGATATAAAAATAAACAAGAGACTAAATTAAACTATAGTTTCTTCTCTGAAAAAGAAATGATTACTAAAATGACGATGCACTGAATATAAAAATGTATTTGATCATCATATATCTGCCAAAAAGCTGTTTGAGATATATAAAACTGTCACTTAACAAAAAATATGAGTGGTACTTTACCAAAAAATTTAGGATAAGCTATTTACTACAGTTGCTTATTCATAATATATTGGAGGAGTAAAATCTATCTTTATAAATATATTCTGTAATCCTAAAACTTTATTTGAATCTGACAAGATCATTTAAAGCGATCATATATTTTTTGACATTTAACATTTCTAAAATATGTCACTTAAATCAGTCTTTCTCAAGATCTCAGTTTCTTACTTTAAAATCATAAAGAATTCACTAAAGCCCTATTCTTAGTATCAATTATAATGCTACCTAAACTATGACCTTCATATAAGTACTCTATTTCCAATAGAGTAAATGGGTGGTCACACTTGTCACTTGTCACTTGTCTTCAGGGTTGGTCATTTTTTTGCTCAAGTGGGTACCAACAACATCTCCATAGTCCTGTTGTGCTAGTGTAGCCCAAGGGCATCTGCTCGCTCCAGGAATATGAAGAGCCTCAAACCATTTGTTCAGGTCATGGGAATCACTTGATCACTCGATTACTAGACATCCCGATTTTCATCAATTTGCTCAGGCGGGTGCCAGTAACATTTCTATTTGACCCTATCAAGTGCCAGTGTAGACCAATGGCATCTGATTGCTTAAGGAATAGGAAGAGCCTCAAACCATTTCTTCAGGGTCTTAACGAAGAAGTCTGACCATCCTGTAGGTGGGCGGCCATGTGATCGTTTGACACCCCGTGGGATCCAGTCGGTAATGGATCTATTTGTCTCCAAATCGCATTACATGTACAGCCCATCTGATTTTCGATGACTTGGCAAACGAAACAGTTGTCCCTGACTCTAGAACAGCGACAGAGGTCAGAACCCTCAATTCCTTCTCTCACTTGAGTGAGGCGTGATATTCCAAGCATAGCCTTTTCTATTCCTCTTTTGGAGACGCTAATAGCATTCTCATCCTGCTTTCTTAGGGCCCAGGTCTCTGAGGCATATGATAATGCATGGAGAATGGCAGAGTCGAAGAGATGTGTCCGGAGCTAGAGGTTCTGTGTCTTTTTAGCTATTTCTTAGATGCTTTTGAAGGCATTCCATGCTGCTCTCTTCCTTCTGCCTAGCTCAGGTTTTACATCTTTCATTATGTTGACTTCTCAACTTAGGTACACATAACTGTTGCATTCAGAGATGTTTGTTCCATTGTATGTGAATGGGGCCTCTGGAACTAGTTCATTTTTCATGAACATAGTTTTGTTGAGATTCAGCTGTAGACCTATCTTTCCACATTCTCGGTCGAAGTCAGCCAGCATTTGGGCTGCTTGGCTAATGTGTGGTTTTATTAGAACAATGTCATCAGTGAAGTAGAGGTGATTTAGTTGCTGACTGTCTATATTCACTCCCATTCCCTCCATTCTAATTGTCGCATGATGTTCTCGAGGGTTGCACTGAAGAATTTTGGTCAAATGCTGATCCCCTCTTTTGACGTCAATGATCACTTCCTTATAGAATGGTGAGATCCTGGTGGTGAATCCCTATTACAGCTCAAGAATGATCTTGATATATTGGGTTTGAAGGCCTGGTTCCGGCTAGGGGCTTTAATGACCACTTCAGTACCACAGAATCAAAGGCTTTCTTTAAATCAATGAAAGTGAGACAGAGCGGCATCTTGAACTCCATACAAACCTCAATGAGCTTTTTACCGTGTGGATATGGTCGATTGTGTTGAAATCTTTTCTGAAGCCAGCTTGCTCGCATGGTTGTCCTTCATCTAGTGTTCTGCCTTGAACAGAATTTTTGTCTCTTAATATTGCATCAATAAATTATTTTATTTGTATTTATACTCTGGGAATCTGTATTTGACCTCATAGAAATATACTTGAATAAGAATCATTCTGATCTCAATTTTAGGTTTCAAATAAGAAAAACATTTTATTTCTATAAGTCATGTCTTAATTAATTCTCATGAAGATTTTACTTTGAAAGATTGTTCTGACACAATTAGTGTCATATATTGAATTGTGATAGAGTTGCAAGCCTTAACAATTTTCTAATTACATTTTAAAAAGATGTAATTAAATGTATTTGTAGTTTAATGTAAAGCTCATATTTATGTATATATAAGACATTTCTTTCTTACATTGATGAATATTAAAAATAAAATGCTTCTAGAAATAACTTATATGCTATACAATCATTTTTATATTATATATATAAACATATATGTATACATGTATACATATATATTTATACTTTTAAAAATAAAAGTTAAATATCATTAGCCAATGACAAAGATAATTTCTTATAAAAAAGTGCAAGTTTTGAAGGGCTTTTTTACTAAATATTTTTAATTCATATTTGAGAAAGCTGTGCATGTGTGGGAGCAGAGAGTTTGTGCACACTCCATGATGTTCTGTGGTTATATTCCCTCTTTACTCGAGCCATTATTGGCTATAGAGCAGGGATCATATTCTGGTAGAGACTGAACTATCAGTAGTGTGCAAGGCAAAAGCATTAATCCATGTTCTATCACACTTATGCTGAAAGCTATGACTTCTGTCTTATGTGACAAATTTCATTTTGTGACATTCACTTGTAAGTACAATTCAAACTCAAAAATGATATCATCTTTGAAACTCTAGACTCTAAAACTGCAAAAAAAATTTTAACTGTTTGGGTCACACCTGATGATGCTCAAAGATTACTCCTGACTCTGCAATCAGGAATTACCTGGTGTTGCTCAAGGGACGTTTTGGGATGCTAGGGATAAAACCAGGGCCAGCTACATGTAAAGTGTGTTTCCTACCCACTGTACAATGCTCAAGTCCTTAATTATTTTTAAATAATACTTAAAACTGCATTCCACCAAAATTATAGAGAAATTTATCACAATTTATTCAGCATCATATTTACTCTTTAGAATGTGTTTCCATATAAGCAATAAATATAATGTGGAATTATGAATAACCAGTTTATTCTTTTTAACATCCTTAGTAAAGATAGTCATTAAAAATAACAACAAAAACATCCAGAATAATTGTGTTCTGACCCAAAGATAAAGGAAGGGTCAATATCTCTTCTGACCCAAAGAAAAGCAGTGGATGAATAGAACCCTGAGGGGATTGGGAATGCTCAATCTGGGGAAAGGAATGAATCTGGTCGATATGGTGAGATCTCCCCAAGAAAGGTCACCTTAATCCCACAGAGTAGGTCTCTCTTAGTGTGCTTATACAAAAAATGTCTGTCTCTCTTAGTGTGCTTGGACAAAAAAATGACTAGAAATATTGTCAAAATGCTTGTTTATCAGCCAAGAATGAGATAAAAACAGTGCTGCTGGGGTTCTTCCCTGGGAGTATGGATGTGGCCCCTGATGACTGTGCCCAGCATACAGGAAGCTCCCTCCTCCCACCTCAGTGTTTGGGGATAAAGACCCTTTTCTCTTCAAACTACCCTCCCCCCCAAGCCTTTTGTAAATTCATCCATCTTTGGCAGATTTAATGTTGGTGTGTTGTTTGTGTGGAGTTCTTTGAAGTGACGGGACTGTGGAGAAAAATTTTAAAAAAAAATTAAAGCCTTACTATTCTAGAACTCTGTGGAGAAAAATAAAAAAAAAATAATAAAAGCCTTACTATTCTAGAACTCGTGGTCATACTTCTTTACTATTGGGTGGAAGATATGGTTTTCAGCCCAAATGAGGCCAGTGAACCTGTCAGGTGCCAATATTTGTTGGGGACTCTGAATCACGATCACGATCTTCCCGTTGATCATCTATTTGCTAGAGCGGGTACCAGTAATATCTCCATATGTACTGTCTCATGCCAGTAGAGCCAGGGGCATCGGCTTGCTACAGGAACATAAAGAGCCTCAAACCATTATATTAGGTCATGGGAATGACCTAATATAATTGTTACTGGAATTTGGCATATCAAATACAACACGAGAAGCTTACCAGGCTTGTCCAGCGGGAGGCAAACTCTTTTAAACACCTCCAAATAAAGCATTTATTGAAGAACCGGCGCGGCCGCTTGCGGCTGCACGAGCTGGGCTGTGATGGGCTGGTCTGCTGGGTGGAGTTCTGACGAGAGGGAAGTCCAGAAGTGGAAAATGGCGGCGCCCGTGGAGTGAGGAGCGGTGGTCTGGCTTGTTGTGAGGCTCTGCCGAGGTGGTGGGCCAGGGCTAGAACCCGCCATGCCTCCCGACTGCCTCATGAACGGCTGTGCACAGGGAGAGCAAGGAACAGCTCTGCCCCATGTGTGAGAGTCTCTGGACCAGCATACCTGGGCCGGATTAAGGAAAAAGCTGCGGCAGTGTGGGTGTCGGTGATCCGGGCTGTGATGGGCTGGTCTGCTGGGTGGAGTTCTGACGAGAGGGAAGTCCAGAAGTGGAAAATGGCAGCGCCCGTGGAGTGAGGAGCGGTGGTCTGGCTTGTTGTGAGGCTCTGCCGAGGTGGTGGGCCAGGGCTAGAACCCGCCATGCCTCCCGACTGCCTCATGAACGGCTGTGCACAGGGAGAGCAAGGAACAGCTCTGCCCCATGTGTGAGAGTCTCTGGACCAGCATACCTGGGCCGGCTTGAGGAAAAAGCTGCGGCAGGGTGGGTGTCGGTGATCCGGGCTGTGATGGGCTGGTCTGCTGGGTGGAGTTCTGACGAGAGGGAAGTCCAGAAGTGGAAAATGGCGGCACCCGTGGAGTGGACTCTGAATAGGCCCCAAAATTTAGGGTGGTACTCATTCCCACTTTCCAGGGAGGAAAATCTCACAAAGACACAGGAATCAGGTAAAGAATTGTAGCATCAGTGTGAACAAAGCAACCTTACACCAAACATTGCTCTGGTCTAGTTAACCATTTTCAGTAGCACAATCTCAATCTGTAAAAAGTGTACAAGTGACTTATTTACAAGCATAACTAAGCAGAAGTATTCATAGTGAACTACAAAACTAAGGGCAGAGAGATAGTTCAGTGAGTGCCAACACATGTTTTGTATGTAACAGGCCCAGGTTCAATTCCTCACATACTCTTATAAAACCCAAAATACGAAGTTGAGAGTAACCTACAGCACTACCATGCTGTAGGTTTCACAAACCAAAGCCAAATAAATCAGGTTTCACAAACCAAAAGCCAAATAAAAGTGCAACAAATACAATGGTTATCAAAATTTAGAAATTTTTTAAAATATAAATATAGATTCAAGAAGCATACAAGCTATATTAAGGAAGATCCACCCAAATGAGTTGGTTTACATTTATCAATAAAGACTATCTTCAAAGCAGCAAGAGGAAATAATAAACCTGTCTAGAGGAACAATGATTAAAATGACTATCGATTTTTTTCTTCCCTTTGAGGCAGTGAGTACTGGAAGAGATATTAGCATATTTAAGGCATGAAACTAGAAAACTGACAACTTAAAGTTTCTATTTACTGGGAAACAATATATCGAAAACAAATAAATATACTCCAGACACAAGAAAACTAGGGAAACTTACCACTAAGAAAACTGCATCCTAAGAAGCACTAAAGCTCTTCAGGTAGAATTAAATAGAAGAAAATGAAGAGTTACACAAAGGAAAGAAACCTCCAGGAAGGTTCACTGCAAGTATAAATAAGGATTTCTTTTCTTTTTATTCCTAGTAGCTTTATTTTTTTAATTTTTTAACTACTTTACACAGCGTGATTTATAAAGAACAAAGTTTTTCACAACACAGTTGTTAGAAATATGTTCAACACCAATCTCACCACCAGCATGCTCCCACCACCAACAAAGACCTCAATTTCCACCCCACCCATCCCCATGCCTGTTCTCCAAGCTGGTAGCAATTATATTGACCATTATAGTCCATATATGGGAATGTTATTGATAAAGTCATAACTAATTCTATCACATGTGATGGGATACCTGGTACATCAGGATACCAGGCTTTGGTATATCATGTGGCTGCTTTGCAGTCTTGAGTCACAGGGAGAACTGGTATCACGGGCATGACCACTGGGACTTCCTGAAAGGGCAGAGGTGAAGGTAGTAGGGTTCCCAGCTCCATCTCCATGAAAATCTGATGAGTTTAGCTGTAGCAACCCACATATCTGGTTTTGAAATCAACTTTTCTCTTAGGTGGGGCTCTGATGACCTGTTGAAACTGGGCTTGAACAGGAGTAATTCCTGAGTGCAGAGCCAGGAGTAACCCCTGAGGGTCGATGGGTGTGACCCAAAAAAAGCAAAAATAAAAATAAATAAATTAATTTAGAAAAAAAGAAACTGGGCTTGAAAATGACTGTGATTGTGGTGCCTGAAGTTTTGCTGGCTTCTGAGGCTTTAAAAGAGGAGAATCAGGGCCAGAGCTCAGCCCCCTCCTGGGTGCCTCATGTTCAACAAGCATGGGAAGAACCGGTAGCAGCTCTGCAGTTTCTCTGGTTTATGGCTGTCAAATTAAAACAAATATAGTAAACTTTTGAGTAATTTTTTTTTTTTTTTTTTCTGGTTTATGGCTGTCAAATTAAAACAAATATAGTAAACTTTGGAGTAAGTTTTCTTTCTTTTTTTTTTTTTTGGGTCACACTTGGTGATGCTCGGGGGTTATTCCTGGCTCTGCACTCAGGAATTACTCCTAGTGGTGCTCAGGGGACCATATGGGATGTGGGGGATCAAACCCGGGCTGGCACAGGCCGGCCACATGCAAGGCAAACACCCTACCCACTGGACTATCGCTTCAGTCCCTGGAGTAAGTTTTCTACATGTATGGCACCCTGAGTTTATGCACATCTAAAAAGATATCATGTGTTATTGTTGGATAATTTCACATGCATATAGAACAAAAAATGAAAGGTAGCAATACACAAGGACACATGATAAAAACTGAGTGTCTAATTGTATTGAGAAGTGGTATTATAAGTTGACAAAAATGTTATTTTCCCTTGAAGAGAGATTTTGATATATTAACACTATAGAATATTAAAAGCTAGCCTAAAAGAATACATCAGCACTTTGTCAATAATAACAGAAACGGAATGGTTAGTATATAATTATATAATCATCACAATTGGTATTCTGTGCTATGGGGTCAGAGGTTCATTTTTCCACAGGGCATTGAAAACAAGAAGAATGAAATGAGGTAGCGACAGATGGGGATAAGTCATCCTGGATTAAGGTATTGCTTATCACTTCTCTTTGAATCTCTTTGGTGATTTATGTGGTATAGTCTTAGCAGACTGATCTCCACCTGCTTCCTTGGGTGGGGATGGATAAGTCTGTGACTTGGTCCAGCACCACTGCCTGATGCAGAAATGAAAGGATTCTGCATCAGTTTATTTATTTATTTATCTATTTATTTATTTTCTTTTTTGTGTTCTTAACAATCTTATTTTCTTTTTTATTATAACACCATGAGATAGACATTTACAAAACTGTTCATGATTGAGTTTCAGTCCACAATTTTGCAGCACCCATTCCTCCACATTTCCCACCACCGATTGCATGTCCAATCCAGAGCATGCAATGTGTCTCCATTTCCTCATGTCTTCTTTTATTTCTTGAAGTAATGTTTTGTAGTTTTATTTTTGATGGTCCTTTACATTCCTAGTTATATAATTCCTGGAGCTCATTTCCCACCACAGATGTCCACAGATTCCCTACCCTCTCTCCCAGCTTGCCTCTATAAGTCTTGCTGCAGCAGGCACTCTTCCTCTTCTCCCCTCTCTTTTTTTATCTTTCTTTCTCTCTCTTCTCTCTCCCTACTCTTAATCATTGTGGCTTGCGATTCATACATTTAGGAGTTATCATGTATATCCCTTTGCTACAATCTGTGCTCAGTTCTATTCTGATATTACCACTTGATCACTTGATCACTTGATATTCCGTTATTCATCAGTTTACTCGAGCAGGCACCAGTAACATCTCCATTGGACCCTATCACCTGCCACTGTAGCCCAATGGTATATGGTTGCTTCAGGAATACGAAGAGCCTCAAAACGTTCATTCAGGGTCTTGACGAAGAAGTCTGACCATCTCGTAGGTGGGTGGCCACGTGATCTTTTGACATCCCATGGGATCCAGTCGGTAACGGCTCTAGTCTAACGATCATCTCCAAATTGCATTAGATGTCCAGCCTATCTGATTTTTGATGCCTTGAAAATGGTTGAAAGTCATTACTAGCAACCAGTAATGACTGATTTTACCATTTCCAAAAAATTAATAGAACATTGGTATATATTTATATATCACAGATGAATACAGTCATTCTATATCTGTCCTTTGTATTTTGACTGATTTCACTAAGAATGATAATCTCCATGTCCGTCCATTTGTACAAAAATTTCATGACTCCATTTTTTCCAGACAGCTGCATAGTATTCCATTGTACAGATGTATCATTATTTCTTTATTCAGTCTTCTGTTCATGGGCATGCAAATTGTTTCCAGATTCAGGCTGTTGTGAATAGTTCTGCCATGAATATAGAAGCGCAGATGGTGATTCTGCTGTGTGTTTTTTTGGTCTCTAGGGTATATACCCAAGAATCAAGTACTGGATTAAATGGAAGCTCAATATCTAGTATTTGGAGGAACGTTCACATTGTTTTCCAAAGGGCTGGACCAGTGGACATTCGACCAAGAATGAATGTCCCTTTCTCCCCGTGTCTGTGCCAACATGTGTCTGTTGTTTTTGATCTTTTGTATGTGTGCTAATATCTGTGTGCTTATATCTCATTGTTGTTTTGATTTTTATTGCCCTAATAATTAATGATGAAGAGCAATTTTTCATGTGCCCTTAGGCCATTCAAATTTCTTCTTTGAGTAAATTTCTGTTCTCTTCCCCCCCCCCCATTTCTTAATGGGGTTGGATGTTTTTTCTTGTAACTTTGTAACGAGGGTCTTGTATATCTTTGATATTAACTGCTTATCAGATGGATAGTGAGAAAATAATATTTCCCATTGTGTGGACTGTCTTTGCATCTTGGTTACCATTTCTTCTGCAGTGCAAATGATTTTCATTTTCATATAATCCCATGTGTTACCCTTGCTTCCATTTGTTTCATCAGTGGTGTTTCGTCTTTAAAGATCCCTTTAACTTCAATGTTGTGAAGGGTTATGTCTATGTTGTCTTCTACCACTTGAACACTTGATCACTTGAATCCTGTTATTCATCGATTTGCTCGAGCGGGCCCCAGTAACATTTCCATTGGACCCTATCAAGGGCAATGTACCTCAATGGCATCTGGTTGATTCAGGAAGATGAAGAGCCTCAAACCATTCCTTCAGGGTCTTAACAAGGAATTCTGACCATCTTGTAGGTGGGCAGCCATGTGATCTTTTGACATCCCGTGGGATCCAGTCGTAACGACTCTAGTCCAGCGGTCATCTCCAAATCGCATTACATGTCCAGCCCATCTGATTTTTGATGCCTTGGCAAATGAGACAGCATCCCTAATAATGGAATAGCGACGGAGGTCAGAACTCCGAATTCCTTCTCTCACTTGAGTGAGGTGTGATATTCCAAGCATAGCTCTTTCGATTCCTCTCTGGGAGACCCGAATAGCATTCTCATCCTGCTTTCATAGGGCCCAGGTCTCTGAGGTGTATGTTAATGCAGGAAAAACGGTGGAGTCAAAGAGATGTGCCAGGAGCTGGAGGTTCTTTGTCCTTTCAGCTATTTCTTCGATGCTTTTGAAGGCATTTCATGCCGCTCTCTTCCTCCTGCACAGCTCAGGTTTTAGGTCATTCATCATGTTGACTTCTCAACCTAGATACACATAACTGTTGCATTCAGAGATGTTTGTTCCATTGAGAGTGAATGGGGCCTCTGGAACTAGCTCATTTTCATGAACATAGTTTTCTTTAGATTCAGCTGTAGACCTATCTTTCCACATACTTGGTCGAAGTCAGTCAGCATTTGTACCGCTTGGCTAATATTTGGTGTTATTAGAACGGTGTCATCAGGGAAGCAGAGGTGGTATAGTTGCCGACCGTCTATCTTCACTCCCAGTCCTTCCCATTCTAATTGTCGCATGATGTTCTTGAGGGTGGCGCTGAAGAGTTTTGGTGAAATGGTATCACCCTGTGGAACCCCTCTTTTTACATCAATGATCACACTGACCTATTATCTTTTTTTCTTCTCCCTTTCAATTTTTTCTCTGTTGTTTAATTTTTGGGCTCTCCTCATGTTTGACTGATTAAGAGGCATCCAGGAGGGAGGGCGGGTTCAGCTCCTGGCCCGACACCCCAATAGAGCCTCGGAAAAAGCCAGAGGAACCCCTGCACCATGATGGCAGCCATTTTCAGCGTCTTTATTCCACAGCTCGTCAGAGCTCCACCCAAGAGAGAAGCCAATCTCAAACCCAGCTCCTCAGAACCCCATCCTAGAGAGAATCCTATTTCACAGACACAGATGGAGCTGCTACCAGCTCTCCCCATTGCATCAGTAAATGCGAAAAACTAAGAGAACCCGCACAGTAGAGCACAGGCAAGCTACGTGCATCATTTTTTGATATTCCAAATACAGTAACAATAATAGACCTCATTCCCATGACCTGAAGGCATGGTTTGAGACTCTTCATGCTCCTGAGTGAGCAGAGGCCCTTGGACTATACTAGCAAAAAAAAAAAAAGGAACAAATGGAGATGCTACTGGTGCCTGCTCAAGCAAATTGATGAACAACAGGAATACGAGTAATACAAGAGAGTTTAATTTTAATTTGTATCAGAGAAAAGAAGTTTGCTCTACTTACCATCACTTTGTTTTTGTTTGTGATGTCTCTGGTGGCACACCTGGCTGTGATGTTTCTGGGGTGTCACCTGGCTGAGGGAGAGAAAATATTCTCTTGACTATATGGATCTGGGGGTATAGTGAGAGTGGTCCCTGGCATGGCTCTCAGTGGGGGTAGTACCGCCACAGAATGCACAACCCCAGTGCCTACAAGGCAGGTGCTCTACCAATGGAGTCGCATTTGAGCTCCACAGTTTCTCCACAGTTTTTCTAGTTTTAAGAGAATCTAATTTGTTTCCTTTGGAAAGCTTAGGTTTAGTCCATTAAAAACTGTGATAGTCATTTTTTTTCTTTTGGGTCACACCCAGCAATGCTCATGGGTTACTCCTGGCTCTGCTATCAGGAATTACCCCTGGTGGTGCTTCGGGGGGACCATATGGGATGTCAGGGATAGAACACGGGTCAGCTGCATGCAAGGTAAATGACCTACCTGCAGTACTATCGCTCCGCACGATAAAGTCAATATTTATATTAACTTCTTTTGTGCTTTCTTTTCTGTCATTTTTTACTCCATCTTAATCTTATTTTTTTTTGCTGTTTTCCTTGGTTTTCTCATTGGTGAAATTTTCCTTTTCGTTGGCAAAACTGTTCTTATTCTTTTCTTTTTCTTTTACTCAGCAGGTTTTAAAAAGCTATAGATGCCATTTCCTTCATTATGAAAAAGCACTTTATAAATAACTGTATACAGAGTTTTAAAAAACTAACCAGTATTCCTAACCTAAACAAAGAAATGGTCTTCACATCATCCATTTACTTTCATTCCTTTTATCAATATTTATGCCATCTAATTATTTTCTCTTTTTATAGAAACAAAAATGCTCTCCAATTGGGTTATTTAATTTGATTCATCATTGATATATTTTTATAGATTGCTCATCACTACTTGCATAATCCCATTTCTTTATTCGGGTTTCCCTTTGTTTCTAGTGTAAAATATCTTTAACTGTTCTCTTAACAGGAATCTGAAGCAGGGGTATATTTGGAGAAGGGTACAATTTGGGGCTCTTGGTTCGTGTTGTATTTCACTTACATCTCTTTGATGCTAAAGGGTTACTCCTGGCTCTGCTCTCAGGAATTATTCCTGGTGGTGCTCGGGGGACCATATGGGATGTCAGGGATCAAACAAGGGTCAGCTGCATGCAAGGTAAATGCCCTACCCGCTGGAATATAGCTCTGGCACAATAAAGTCAATATTTATATTATATTATATATTATATTATATATATTATAAGTGGGGGCCTCCAATTCCACTCCATTTCTTTCTCATCACAACTCCACTCAGCAGACCAGTCTATCACAACCAGATCATCAACACACACCGTGCAGCAGTTTTTATTCAATCCGGCCCAGGTATGCTGATCCAGAGACTCTCAGACACAAGGGCAGAGCTGCTACTTGCTCTCCCTGTGCCCAGCCGCTCATGAGGCACCAGGGAGGCATGGTGGGTTCTAGCCCTGGCCTGCCACCCCCAGCAGAGCCTCACAACAAGCCAGACAACCTCCCCTACTCCATGGGGCCACCATTTTCCACATCCGGACTTCCCTCTCATCATAACTCCACCCAGCAAACCAGACTATCACAGCCCGCCGCACGGCTGCTAGCAGCTACGCTTTTCATCAATAATTGCTTTATTTAGAGGTGACTACAAGAGTATGCCACCTGCATGGCAAGCCTGGCAAGCTGCTCATGTCGTATTTGATATGCCAAATACCAGTAACATCTATATTAAGTCATTCCAGTGACCTAATATAATGGTTTGAGGCTCTTTATGTTCCTTGAGCAAGTGGATGCCTTTGGGTCTACTAGCATGAGACAAGACATATCGAGATATTACTGGTGCCCGCTCTAGCAAATAGATGATCAACGGAAGATAGTGATAGTGATAGTTATCACTTCTTTGTAGAATGGTGAGATCCTGGTGGTGAATCCATAATACAGCTCACGAAGGATCTTGATGTATTGGTTTGAACACCCTGTTTGGCTAGGGCTTCGATGACTGCTTCCGTCTCCACAGAATCAAAGGCTTTCTGTAAATCAATGAATGTGAGACAGAGCGGCATCTTGTACTCCCTACAAACCTCAGTGAGCTTGGTTGCTCGCATGGTTGTTCTTCATCTAGTGGTTTGCCAATCCTGTTCAGGATGACTCTCGTAAACAGCTTGTAGATGACGGACAACAGGCAGATGGGGCAATAGTTGCCAATGTTGTGAATGTCTCCCTTCTTGACAGTAGAACTGTCCTGCTGGTTTTCCATTGGGAGGGCACCTTGCATTCAGACAGGTAGCATGTGAAGAGCCAAGCTAGTGTATTGATGAGTACTGACGGCAGATTCTTCAGGGTGTTCAGGTGTGACTTTGTCTGGGCCTGGTGCTGTTCCCTTTTACCGACAAGATGTCATGCCGGATTTACAGAAGGGAGAACATTGGGAAGGACATATCCATCCTGTGGAATTTGGTATGTGGGTGGGTGGATGTGGCTATCAAAGAGATCTGAGTAGAAATCACGATTGTTCCTTGGAACATGCAATGAAAGAGGCGTCTGTAGTGTTGGTGTCCTTGTCAATACAAACATGACCGTCAACATTGATTCATTTGAATGCCTAACAAACCGGATAGGATGATTACACTTGAAGAGATGTGGCCACTGCCAGCATTTTCTATCTTCATTGTCTACGCACCAACATCCACATACAAGGAAGAAGAAATTGAGAAATTTTACATGGAACTGGAGGAGTTCTATAAAAAGATCCCACCTTCATAGTCGGTGATTTAAATGCCAAGATAGGACCCACAAGATCGGCTGAAGAACTCCCACATCAGAACCCATGGCCTAGAATGGAATGAACAGGGTGAGAGACTATCTGAGTTCATCATGTCCACCAAGACCATTCATTGGAACTCACAGTTCTAGAAGGCTGAAGTGAAACGTTGAACATGGGAATCTCCTGGTGGACAGTTCCACAATAAATTGACCACATCACCTTCAATCGACGCGTTTTGTCTGACGGATGTTGCTGTCGTCCCCCAAATTCCAAACAGGATCGGACCACTCTCTCTCCTTAACGTGTAAAATTCTACTTCCCCATTGGGGAGAAAAGGCTGCAAAGTTCAAGAA